>VYXB01008938.1:716592-812508 GCA_013397135.1 Pachyramphus minor | reverse complement strand
CATGATGCGGTCGGTTTTTTGGGCGGAGAAGTGATGCGAAACGGCGAGAGGGGGAAAAATCAAAAATTTAAAAAAAAAGAAAAAGGAGCAGGAAAAATTAAAACGAGCGAGAAGTAGAAGGAAAACGATCCTAGCGTCCCATCCCGGCGGAAAGGGCTGCAGCGGCGAGAGCTCTGGTTCCCGGGGCCGTGGTGTCTGCATCCCTCAGCAGGGAAATGCCTGGCTCCCCGCAGCCGCCGTCCCTCGCTCCGCGCTCACCTTGTTATTATTGATGTTCCTCGGCGGCGGCGGCCGCGGCCCCTCCGCCGCCCCGCCCCGCACACCGCGGGCGACCGCACCGGCCCCGCAGCGCTCAGGGCGCGCCGTGACCCCGGCGCGCTGCCGCCCGCTGAGACACCGGGCTCCCGCCTTCGGGAGCGGGACAGCCGGACGGAGCGCGGAGTCTGTTGCTGCTTCCCATCGTTTTCCTTTCCGAGTCTGCCCGTGCCAATTTCTTTGAGAATGTTTTTTTGAAAGCAAAGCCTTGTAAAAAGGGAAGATGGTGCTATGGGTGGAGCCAGGCCCTGGGGCTTGGGAAATTAACTGCAGGCAGAGTTTTTCCTGGAATATGTATGTGAAATAAACCTTTTTTGTTTCTATACCGTTTCAAGGTAACTATATTTCCTTATCATATAGATGTGCTGGGAGACTATATGTCTGTACATACTTTGAGAGAGAAAAAGCAGTATTTAAAGCCCTTTAAATGCCAAGGCAAGACAAGTTACTAGTATAGACAATAGGTGCCAGAAGTACCAGCTCAAGTGCAGCCCAGGTTCCACAACAGACATATGACACCATACTCTACCACAGACCACACACAGCCCAACGGGCTCCTAAGAGCTCCGTGTTCCACACGTGCCTTTCACTTTCTTCACTGTGTCATCTGTAGCTTTTGCTACGTTTATTCTCAATGACTCACAGAGATGCTTCTCCAAGGTCCTGCCTGTTTTCAGTAGCTCAGGAACAGCTCAGAGACAACAGGAGTTTAGGGAAGGCCCAACCAAGATTTAGGAATATGGTTAAATCCAAGTATCAGAGACATGACTTTTGTCATTAAGCTCCAGCATCTGAGAAGGGGAAAACAATGTATCACAGGAGGAAACTATTTAAATTACTCCAGTTTTGTACCATGATCACCTCCGTACTCCCCCATCAGAATCAGTGTGTTTCAGAAGCCAATTCAGCATGAGTAGTTCTGTGCATTCCAAACAGTCAGACTAGGAATGGTACCTCAACTACATGACAAGTGCCATCAGGTCATAATTAAAAGCAAAACATGCAGATAAATAATGACTATTGACAGCAAGAATGGCAAGAAGCTCTTCATTCATTTATGTAACAGATCACTTGATGCAGATGAGAGCACCTTATAAGGTTGAGAGATGCAAAGCCAAAAGTTGGTGCTTTTGAGAAATGTGGTTTTTCAGGATAACCACAGTACTTGCACTATCAAAGTGCTTTTATTTACTTCTCATAATTGCCAGTATTAAAGGCTGGAAAATCAAGTCTTTCCTTTCCTGATGTTTCTGCTACTGTGCAGTTTCAAGTATAAGCAATAGTCACATAAACTTCATCCATCCCATTAATTTAGCTGATCTATACAGCCTGTTAGAACCAGAAAAAGACGTCAGCTTCCTGTGCTCTCTCATCACTTTGGACACCCACTTAACAATAAATGAAAGGAAAGGCTTAACATATCCATTTGAAACACTGGGCACTGTTTGGAGCAGGATCTTGTCCTCATTCTTTCCATTATGTTAAACATTATTTACTAGATCCCATTAATAAGAACACACTTAAGTGCAGCTAGAAAAAGGCTGTGTAAGAACAGAACACTGCAATTCCTACTTGTACCATTAACCACAAGTGTGGGCTCTCTTCTTCAGCCTTAATGGATCTGTCAGCGAAACTGCTATTGCACTTTATTTCTGGTGGCACTGGAGGAGTTAGAGACAGCAAAACTTCATTTTCAGAGCTCCACATTCAGTTTGCAGTGCTGACACCTAGAGTTAAGCTTTCTACTTTGTAAAATAAATGGGTTTGGTTTACAGGTACACAAAGATGAAATGTACAATTCATGGTGTCATTTCAAAAAATATCAGTATTGGGAACATCCCTGCTTTCCACTTTGAAGGCAAACAAATTCCCACTCAACTAATACTTCAATTTATGCAAATGACAGGCAAATACTGGGGGGTGGGCAAGGGAGGGAGGGGGCACAGGGCATGCTTTGTTTAATATCAGCATGATAAAATATGATGTGCATGACTCCTTTCCAGGAAATATTGATTATTTCTACAGCCTAATTTCAAGGGGGAAAAAAAAGTCCCCATTTGCAAGATTTTCATATGAGAACTCACACTGCCTTGAATGGCAGGATGAGATGAGCCTGAAAAATCCCTTAGTAGTTTAATAAAAGCCATTGAGAAATTGTTGTTAAACTGAAAAAAATTCAATACAGACAAAAATTGCTATTTGAACAAGATGCTGGCACAGGCAATGTCTTGCTTCTCTACAATTTGAAAACACTGGTGCTATTTTTATTGCCAATAGAAAAATACAATTGAAAGTATAGATTTACCCAAAGACTAGAATCAGAGAGAAGGGGTGAAAACATTAAAATTGTTGCCAATGGTAGTGATTTGTCACTACACTGTATGAACTCTGTGGATAAAGGGCCTTGTTCAAGCTTATTGCTGAAGAGCAGCCCAGGAAATGGTGGGGTCTATTATTAAAAAAAAAAATTAAATCATGCAAAAGAGCAGAGGAAGAATAGGAGCGTAGACACTGGCAGATTAGGGCTGTGGGGGGAAGTGTAAGGTCAGTACAGAGCCAGTGAGGGAGAGGTCAGAAGAGAACTAGTTCTAGGAGACAGCTGGGGAATGAGAAAGGTTATTTGTGGAGAATGATGCTGAATTTCATTCAGGACTGCAGAATAAGAAATAATGCTAGGAAAGAGTTTGGAATGATTGTTATCAGCTTGATCTGCAGCCACGTGGGTGCTGGGGAAGATCAAAGTATTTAGAGAACAAATACATAACCTTCAAAATTTAAAAGGATCGAAAATTGCACTATTCAGCCACATCCCCATTCATCTCACAGGGAAATTACATTGGATCCTGCATTTTTTGAAAAAAGACTGAACAACACACTGTACCCCAGATCTCCACCACTACTCCCAATGTCTGCTATCCCCCCTCTAACATTCCATAAGCAAAAGCTCTTCCCTTGATGTACCAGCAGTATCCATCCAGTTCCCACCTTGACTAATCCCCATTGCACATTATAAAAGTTTGTGCATGAGCACTGGGACAGTTCACTCCTGTCAAGTTACACAAAAATGCNCATCCAGTTCCCACCTTGACCAATCCCCATTGCACATTATAAAAGTTTGTGCATGAGCACTGGGACAGTTCATTCCTGTCAAGTTACACAAAGGCCCAGAGCACAAGTTTGTTGCCAAAATCCATTTCTGATAATATTTCAGTACCCAAGATAGTGACAGGCAGAATTATGCAGAAGAAATGATGGACTAACATCTGCATGAACAACAAATATCAGTGTGCTTTGGAAAAATGTTTGTCCAGCAGTGGCAGAGCAAGCATGACTGCAGTCCTGCGAGCACAGGCAGCAATCTTGACGTGAGAGTACTCTATGTTGTTTTAATTGTTTCTCCCCACAAGTCAGCTACATGTTCCAAATGTGTCTTTTGGCCTTATGAAAAGTTAGGCAATCCGGCTGGTATCTAGGCCAGTGAAGGAGGCAGTGGGGAGGAGGAGAAGGAGGAACTGTGGAAAATGTGCCAGCACACAGCTGAATGGACTCTACACTGCTAACTACTGACACGTGCAAGCTGTGACAGAGTACATCACTCCAGCCCAAGATATTCTAGAAGACAAAACAAGGACCATATGCTGCCTCAGCTACAAGTGAGTATCAGCATTACACCCCACAAGCAGGCCAGGGTACTTCTGCTTGTTTGTGTATAAGCATCAGGTATCCTGGAACAGTCATTTTCAGGTGACAAGTGTAAAATTTGTCCTGAGAGAGCTCATTCTCAACTCCTGGAATGTACAAAAGTACAATGGGTTTGTTTTCTACACCACTCTCCTGATGTCCTGAAAAACCCTAAAGCAGCTGACAGAAGGGCTGCTCTGATGGCCTGGCAGCCTGTCCAGTTTGCTGCTGTTGTGTAATTGCAATTGCAGAACACAGACAGTCGTCTGTACCACTTGGAAATCAGAGCCTTCAAGGCAGTCTAAGTCAGCAACTTTTTCAACTCTAGCACCGAAGACATCCAAGTGTAAAGCCCAGATACTTCATGTACATACAAGCGTCATCATTGTAACTTGTGTCAGAACAGCTTTTGCAGCTGTAGTTTACCCAGTTTACTCTCTGCTGCTCAATGGTCAGCACGACAGACACTTTTTCTAGGACAACAATGTACTCCCTTTCTCCACTCTGCCTTGTCTCCACTTTGATTACCTTCTTTGCTGCCCTACATTGTGGCAGTATTTTTCCTAGCCCCATCCAGTCCTAAAGATTTGTTTCCCTTTCTGATATTTTTTAGTCTCTCCTTTTTCTTCCTACTTTTCCCTCAGATCCTTCTGTTTCCTCCTCTAAGTAACCCTTTTGTCATCTGCTTTCTTTTGCCATTTCCACCCCATGAGATCAAAATACTTTGCCCATACCCAAAATAATTCTCATATCTATGATCTCCCAAAAGCTCAGTCAGATCCCCTAAATCTCCCACAAAAGCCCATCCAGTTTTTCTGTTTTCCCAGTTGTCCATCTGTCCAGTGCTTCTCAAGTATCCTTCAGCTCTATACTTTCTCTTTTTTTGCTTTTTGTAGGCTCTTCCCAAATTGCCCAAAAATTTGTGGGAAGGGAGGAACAAAGCACTGTTTTCCCCACCCACTCCCCTGTAATTATCCTGTGCTTCACAAGCAGTATTATCTGTCTGAATACACAGTGCCATGCAGCCAGCTGTGACCATAGAGAATCAGCTGTTCCCCTCTTGCAGAATTTTCCCTTCTCTCTTCCTAAGTATTTTTAAGCTAACTTAGATTTATTTAGTATGCAACCTTTTCAGTCTGTTTTCACCCTAAACCAGAGATGACAACTGGTCCTTTTCAGTGGAGTGGTATAGCCAGTTTTTACATCCTCCAGGCCTTGCTTCCTATTGTCCTGCTGCTTCCCAAGTGTATTGGATCCCCACTCTTACCAGCCAGCCTCTGGCCCAGCCCAAGGGCAACCCAGTCTCAGGACCCTTCAGACTCCTAAACTGTTTCCCGATGCCATAACCCCCTATATCACATTGTGGCCTGTTGGGATCCAGCAAAAGAAAACAAAAGAAAATCAGTAAGAGAAACAAGCAACTTGTCTCCTCCATCAGTAGGTCAGTTTTCTTTGGTCATCAAAGCTAGAAGAGCAAGCTCTTAGTCTTTGTAGTCTACCCCAGTAGCTAAAAGATCAGTTCAGGCTAATGAGGGAAGACTCACTTAGGGCAGGTTTTCAAAGCCACAGACTCTTTGCCCTGATCCTCTCCCCATTTCTTCTCTCCCAGGACCCCATTGCCTCCTACCAGGCAGCCACTTTCTTACTTGCTCCTGATTAACCAGCAGTGCTGATGGCCAGCAGCCCACCTTCCTAGGCCAGCATCCTTAACCAAAGACTAAAGGAGTAAGAGCAGCAAAGAGAACAACAAAATACAGAGCTAAAAACTTATCCCTGCTGTATAGCAGCAGCAGAAGTTGAAAAACTCTCCAAAATTACTTTTTAAGAAAGGCTGTACACCTGCAAAACAGACGGTTTTCCTGGTTGCTGAATTTATTATTTAAGGAACAGATCCATCATCTGTGGTCATACTGAGCAGTGATTTATTACTTATTCACAATAGCAAAAAATCCCATGTACTGGCTGTGAGATTTATGTTCCTAGATCATTCAAACATCTGAAGAATTTATCCTACAACATGTCTGAATATAAGACAGGGAACTGGACCTCATCCAAATTCTTAAAAACTGTTAGCTGTTTTCTCAAGTACATTTCCTTTCTTTGGGCTAAGCAATACCCTTAAATACACTCAGTCATATCTGACTATGTACAGTCCTTCCCTGATGCTAAGTCCTTCTGTGGAGTAAGGCAGTATCCTTACATATATAAGATGCTGAACCCTTAATTAACCAAGAGGACCATACCTCACCCCCAACAGGTACCCAGGGACGGTTGTACAATTGATTACTCCCTCTAAGTATAGCCCTTTCCCAGGAATGTTTCACATCCAGTTCTTGCATTGCAATCAGGCTCTCTGTGGAACAGTTCATTCACAATTCACACTATTTTCCCAACTGTATTCTTGTTTTTGTAAGCTTCCCTCAGGGAAGTTGGGTTCCTTGTCCCTTGCCTGCATGCAGCTCTGCGTGCAGACAGTTGTAAGGAGGAATGTACAAGAATCCAACCTCTGCAGTGCCATGGCACAGCACTCGCAGATCATGACTCTTGTAAACTCCATTTTACAGCTGTCTGCACATCCAGCTGAGCAGCAGGAAGAACACCACCACAAGGATTGCAAGAGGACATGACACCCTGAGGAAGAGATAAGGAGAAGCCACACTGAGGACAGGTGGAGAAACCAAAGAATGTAAGTTTTCTCGGGGTAGCTATTTAAAAAAGAGAGAGACAGACTCAGGATATGTTGGGGAGATAAATCTTCTGAGTTTTTGAAAAGGGGAAGGCAGTGCTTGCAGGCTCACTCACCACAGCCCTAACAAACATAAATCTTGCTCACATGGGCACCATCCTCCCCAACATGCTCACCAAGGCTGGCTGTAGCACAGCTATCACGGAAGGATCTGTCATATTAAGCAGAACAGCACTTGGCAGTTTGTGTGAATTATGGTTACAGCCAGCACAGCTGGGTGCTGCAGGGGTTGACAGGCTCTGTAACACAGGCACAATAGCAAGCACTAAAAAAAAAAACCACCCAACCAAAAAATTCCAAAATGGTTTGTGGAACAGAGTTGAAAAATAGTTTTAAAATGTGTGCTTTAAATTCATGAGAGACTTCCAAACAGATAGGGTGGAGGATGATCTGACGAACTGAAGGGGCTGATCTCATGGTTTACATCTGCCTTGGCAAGACCTTCTGTGTCTGCACTTACTGTGCCCAAGGGAGTGGGTTCCTAATGCTCCATCAAGAGGCTCTTTAGTCCCCTTGATGCCATCTCTCTGTCTCCCTGATATACCTCCAGGGCACAGTTCCCTACTTCCTATTCCTTCACTGTAAAGGCCTCTTTGCTGGCTGCAGGTAACCAGGAGCAATGTTGCTCCTTCCCTTATCTCTCACATGCTCCAAGTGCCAAACACACCTTTCCCCACAAACCTAATCTGGTTTACAGTGCTGGTTTCAGGGAGTTTCATTCACAATGAGTTAAGATAACCAAGTCAGAACAATCACTCTTAAATTCATTACCACAATAAGTATACCAATTTGGACAAAGCAACTGAAGATTTGTTCATCTCCTTGCACTCTTGGAACTTGATTAGGCAAGTGTCAGAGTCATTTGAGAAGGTCGGGATCATACTATGCACATGACACTTCTTCAGACCCAAATCTTCCTTTTGGCAGTCTTGGGTACCAAAAGAAATAACCACTTAAAAAAAAAAAAAAAACCAGCTGAGTCTTTAGGGCTTCAAAAATCTGATCTAAATTGATTATCCTTTTAAAAGGAAACTAGGTTAGTAACTGTGCATTTTGCAGATTCAAGTGGGAAAAGCTATGTTGGGTGGGGGGGGCGGTAAATTGAGAAGACATTTATCTAAACACTTTAAATAATCTCACTACAAAACCTTTTTCCATGCATGGCCATGCTTTTTTTCAGGAGGAACAGCACATCCCAGCAAAATCAATTTTTCACTGGGAAGAAATACAGGTATTTGAAAATAATACTACAAGAGAGAACAGTCTAAATTCATCTCATAGCAGAAACTCTGTGTCCTACTGTGAGGTATTTCACTGGTTATGTAACAGATGATCAAAAAGAAAAACAAATTAAAGAAGGTGGCAATATAGCAAATTCCACCCCTCATAGCATTTCCATTGCAGTTTTTACTAATATTATAAGCTAAATAACAGAAAAAAAGTTAGGATACAAGTGCTGTTTGGAAGTGCTGTGCTGGAGACAGACTGTAGGTGTACATGTTACCTACGATACTTTGACTTCTTTCACGCAGATGCTGTTCTTACAAAACAAACCAGAGAAATGCAAACTTTTCTGTTTGAATGTTTATGAATGGAAGAAAGGCATTAACCTACAGTGATAGTTAGGAGATTTGCATCACTGTGTGAATTATCCACATTAGACACTCAGACAGAAATCACTGACACAGGTTTAGGCAAGAGGGAGCAAATCCTTTGATTGCAAGTGCTTTGTAAAACACATTGTTGCTTATTCCTTTACTGGCTAGCTGTGTTGGCTGTTTCTTAATATGTGGAAGAGAGAAATGAACTTATCCCCAAAAGGTGACCCCAGGATACAAAGGATCCTGTGGAAGGGCCAGTGCTGTTGGAGCATCCTGAGCAGGGTAGAAGTCACATCAGGAGGAGCTCGAAGCTTGTCCTCATAATGGCACCATGGCATCACCTCAACCCCAAGAGCTTGTTGATTCAAGCCTGTTACAGGCTTTTAGTGTTGGTCAAATGGAAGGAGACATTTCTTCTCCACAAGATTGTTTTCCAAGGAAACTCAGACTTTTTCCTACCTGCTGATTTTGCATCTCCAATGCAATGAGGTTAGTACCCAGAATTCCTCTTAGAGGTTCTCCTTCATGTTCATGACATGGCATGTAGGCACACAGATAATTTAAAATCAGATTTGCTTTTTTATTCATAAGCATTTTCCCACCTATACCTAAATATTGGCCTATATGGGAAATACATAAACAATGTTTTCTCCTGGCAGCCCTCCTCACTTCTACTTTTAACTTGTTTTGTAAAACTTTTTTTACCATCTTGCCACATGACAACAATTTTATTATGTTAATGTAGTGACTTATTGTTAATATCAACACATTAAAAATTACAATTGTACTTTCCCAACTGAGGCATTTATCTGATGCTTCAATTTGACCTACCCAGCATAGCATTTTGTGTTACATCCTTATGTTCACAAGACACTGGTAGCACTGGCTCAGGGGAACAAAGTATATCAACCTTGCTCTCCTTTCCAATTGGATTTTCTGACTCTGCTGCGGCTGCTCCCATGCACTGAAGTTAACAGAGAAAGAATGGAAGCAGAGATGAAGACTGTGAATATTATAGGAGTAAGAGAACATAAATTAAGCAGGGACCTTTCTAGACTGAAGCAGGAATGAAAATTCTTTGTAGTGCTGTAGATATCAGACAAAACCTAAATACCCAGAGCAGCTTCCTGTCAGAGTGTAAACTGCACATACTTTGGCCATTTTCTCGTCAGTTTAAAGCCTGCATCATATTTGTTACAATGACAGAATATTTACTGATGAAAGCACTCTAAAAGACATTTTGGGAAGAGAAACAGAGTTTTATCAAACTAAACCCACATTGCACAAACACTGGCCTTTCAATATATTTGTACACCCTGCATTATCAAAATAAATCTGAGGTAGCTCCCACATTACAATATTCTTCAAAAAAATAAAGGCAGGAATTATCCAGCTCATCCTCCACTTGAAGAGAATGCGAACTTCTGATAAAAAGTTTACTTTTGTTGCTCTGCCAAGTGCTAGGCCCAGAACTTGGGAGGATTAATAACAGGAATGGGCTGGAGACACGTGATTTAGGCAGCCTTGTTTGCGGTTCGGCTCCTTAGCAAGGTACAGCCTGACCTTAGGTGACTGTGGCTAAAAGGAACAATTACGGAGCTCAGCAGTGGAAAAAAAGGTAAAACAAAAACAGACAGACTGGAGCCATATAACTGAAAGAATTTAAAGTGTTCAGCTAAATTAGGCACATTCGATTAGAATACATTACATCCAAGCTTTGTTAACCACTTCAGCGAAAGAAGAACTTCAGAAGAGATTATAGAAACCATGGATTTATTCTAGAACAGACGCTGTGCTGCTTTCTTTTATCTCTTGAACAATAAATAAAGTAAACTTTCTTTTATCTGAAGTTATATGGCCCTACCACAGACATACTGGAACACATCATAAATACCAGTTCATTTATGATTCTAATTCGTCATAGATGGGAAAATATTGAGTGACTTGCTCTACGTCACCTAGGAAGTGTTTGTCACTGCCCAGAAGTAGGGCTGTAAGCTGATTCCCTTCATCAGTCTCCACCTTTTGAAGCTTCAGTGGTTTCTGGGAAATCATATATTTAAGACAGTTAACATAGCCAAGGCCAATTCCATATTTTTCAAGTGCAACACAACCAACGTTGTGCAGTAATGCTTTGCCCCTCCTAGAGTTAGCACTTTGTAGTCTTCAACAGTGGGAAACTCCTTGGGGTCAGCCACAAGCTTGAACTGTCTAATGATCATCTAAAAGGCTTTAATCACAACAACTTTCTGATACTTATTGAAGAGTGTGTTTCTCTGAAAGTCAATTTACCAGAAAAACGCTAGTAATAGTCAAGTGATGTGGCATTTAGGGTATTACCCCTAGAAAGGAATATCTTCCAGCTTTGTTACAAATGGGAACCACAGCAGAAAAAGGAGCTGATGTATGGGGAGATGTGCAGTGGGGTTATTCAGTTTCTGACTTTTACATGGGGAATAACCTGACACTTTTGAAAAAGCTCAGAAACCCGCAGACAACCTTCCCACACTTGTACAAGGAAACAATTCTCATCTCTGCCTGTTTTTTCAACTCTGCCGGTTGACTTACTAATTCTTGTCTGAGCATGGAACTGTTGGCATTTTCTGCATAACAGTTCAATTCCTTTTCGAGAGGGACTTTGAGAGCAGCAGTTCTGGCAGGATGGACAGCAGACACAGAGGTGCGCTGATGTGCTCTCTCCCAGCCTGCTGATGGCTCTCTGCGGCCAAATCACCTGGAGGATCTGAGTGATGGTACTCCGGCAAGGAGCTGTTGGATCAGAATAAACTCCACTGAAGGCATTGAGATGATTTTGGTCCTCTATGTGATGTCTTTCAAATGTTGTTTGTGGGCACAGAAAAACACCAGAGACATGTCTTAGGGATATAGTCATCAAAACGCAGGCATCTCGGCACACTCACAAATGCCCGCTGCAAGCCACAGAACACAGGCCTGCCGCCTGCTGATCTGCTTTGGAGAAAATTGCTAGGGTTGAAGGAATTTATTTTGTTCTGTACTTCAAGGGCCTCCTGTGGCCAGACTGATGGGCCGGATGCAGCTGGAGCACTCCCTCCCTTTCCTGGTGCAGAGCGGAGCTGGAAAGGCCAAGCACGGCTGTCCAGTGATCTGGGATGGCTCACAGCACTGCCCTGGAGACACTGTTCAGGGGACAATCCCCAACCCTTGCACATCCCAACCAGACAGTCAGGAAACTGGTGGGTGGCATCTCTAGTCCCTAGTTCTTCCCACTTAAAGCAGCTATTTAGTCCTCTTTTGAAGTGTGTTTCGTGAGTACTGAGTTCTAGGAGTTTAAAATTGGGTTTAGCTAGCCAGGGTGGATGGACCCTGACAAAGGGCTTTTAAGCCTCCTCTATGAAGACACCTGGTATTTTAGGGAACAGGTTAGGACATGACAATAGCTCCTTGCACTGGTACAACTGGTTACTGATTGTAATTCTCAGCAAAGACAGTAGATTCATGTAACCACAAATTTAATACATTTATAAGAAGATTCACTGTTACTTATAAAGACAAGACAACACAGTGTGTTAGCTAGAGCTGGGAAGCCAATTTCACCAGCACATGGCTCCCTCCTCACGTAACAAGCTGCTGTGGAGGTCAGCTCATCCTCTTGGATATCAATGCTGTCTCAGACAAGAAAGTACTGTGACCTGATCCAACCCATCAAGCACTGATCCAAACAAGAGATACAGTGCAAAGGACTTCCATATAAGGGGAAAAAAGGAGTTGGGGGAGTTTCGAAGAAAAAGCAGGATCAAAAGGAAAATTTTGTAGTGCAGTTCAACTCTTGTCAACACAGCCTGCCCGGTGCCATCTTTGGCACATTATCCCATAGTATAAGAACAAAGCGAGATCCAAAAACACAATTAAAAGGAAACCACACTATCTGGACAGGACATCTCTTCTGCAGAGCACTAATGATTAACCTTTGGAAACCACAATAATTTATCATTGAAGTAAAAAGTACAGTGAAACCCCAAAGAGCATTCACATGAACAAGAAGTAGCCTCTGGCAGAGGAACTGCCTACAGGAAAGCATTCAAATACATACAGATGGTCAGTGTCTGAACATATTATTGGTTTTAGAAACATATTTTGCACCTTAAACAAAAAGGAAAATCCTATGAGATGAAGCTTGAATGCCCATTGGAGTATGCCCTGAGACACCTCTGTGAACCATGCAATGAAAGAATCACCACAGTCCAGTTTTAGGGATTCCATTAGTATATTGGAACAAGCAAAGAGCTTGGGATCTCTTTGCAGAAAGCTTGAGCTCTCTTACTGTAAACAGTGTAATACTTGTCTGGCCAAGGGCTGATTGCTGTGCACAGTTTCATTAGCTCACCTGTGGCCGTAACAAGTTGCATGGAAATGAAAACAGAAGTTAACGAACTAATTCATTCACTCGGTGTTTAAAAATCCTTCTCTGCCTATGACTCCTAAGTAATCTTTAAAGAAAGGGGTCTAATTCCCCTGCATCCCTGACTTTGATTATATACAGAGTGATCCCTCTTCACAAGGTTATCTTTGATGTAAAGTCACTGTGCACTGGCCACTAACTTTGCCTACACCCATTATGGGCACCCCATGTATAATATGCACCTTGCTTTAGCGTGCAAGACATTTGGTTCCCAAAAACACAATAGGATGGCTAGAGTAACCACTAACCAGACATGCTGGAATGCCTGAAAGTGTCCAAGACATTTGGTGGCAATCCTGGGGAAATGTAGGTTTATATATCCCACTCTGGACAGAAAGGTTTAGTGCTCAGGCCTTCTGGCAGGCCTGAACCCCACTCTTTCCCTTGCAGTGCACAGCACAGCTTAGATCAGCTGTGGTATGACAGCTAGAGCTAAGAGGCAACTGCCACAAAAATCTAGATCATTCACTTCATCAAATCTGTCTCCAGCATATTCTTTGCTTCACCAAAAGAAAGAAATCCAAAACAAACTCTTTCCTATGCTTGGCCTTGGTGTTTATTTTTTCTGGATAATTTCAGGTTCTGTGTTTGTCAACTGAAAGGAAAATGCATGTGTCACATACTCATGGGTCAGAAATCTGAGATCAAAGATTGGAGAAATTTCATTCTAACTTGAAGGCAACAAAACAAGGTTACTAAAGAGCAGCGTGTGTGCTGGTCAGCTGAACAGATCAAGGTAAATGCAAGACTGCATTGAGGTGACACAGTGCTAACAGGACTGCATTGGGGACACTGAAACTTAATGGATGACTTGCCTCGACCATCTTATCTGGGCTGGCATCTGAAATCACTCACAAGGAGCGTGGCTGCAGCAGCATGGCCTGGCTCATAGGCTCAACCTGCCTGACCCTCAGAAAAACCCAGTTTGCTTGAGCTTAGCGCTCAGCTGAGACAGAATGACTCCCTCTGATCCAGGAGCTGGCATTCTCACAGTGGGACCACGGATCTGGGCATCACACTGCTGTGTGGGGCTGCCATGATCTCAGCATTTTTGCTCAGAGCTGCAGAAAATGAACCAGTTAAAACATGCAGAAACCAGCATCTGTCGTGTTTTTCACATATTAAGCTGCAGAACTGGCGCCAAGCACTCCCTCACTCAGGACTGCACAGATGATATTGCTCCTTCAATGTATGACATTCGTGTTGCATTCCAACAGTGAAAGAAACCAGCACAACCGAATGGGTGAATGGAAAAATGAATTGCCTCAAGTTGATTTAAAGGAGATATTTAGTCATGCATGGGAAGGAAAAGAGAGAATAAGTGACCAAAATAGAATGAAGCAATTGGAAACAGCTGATGTTTGATGAAAAGAAAGATATTTTCTGGGGTGAGAAATTTAAAAGCCGTGAGTATTTTGAAAAGGCAAATTATGCATGACTTTTTAATCCTTTAGATGGTGCCAGGTTATCCAGAATCCACTCCAGAAAGATTTCCGAAACAATTTATTCTAGAACTAAGCCAAGACCTTTGGCCAACTCTGGAAAATTATATTTAGAGTCAGACTAACATTTTGTGAGCTCATGTCAAAGTTGGAAACTGCTCTAGCTGAAAGCATGAGGGAATAGTTTTGCTAAGGAACCCTTGAGTTTTAGCAGGTTTCTTTAAATTATTATTTGCAATAAGAAAAGGCAGGAAAGGAAATTGAAATCCTTGATAAAAGAAAAAAAAAGCTGTAGAAGGGCTGAGTTGCACTTTCTGAGAGTCATCACTGTCTCTCCATTTCACAGAGTGGACAGGTTTCAGGCTATACTGGAATCAGTGAGGGGTTTCCTATACCTGAGTTTCCCATTAATGCACTTCACATAGAGGCAAAAGACAGTTCCACTCACCCCCAGCTAGTAGGAATTCATGTGTCAAACCCCACAGGGCACAAACACAACACTGTCGTGGGCATCGACAAATGACTTTTACAATGCAGCCTTTTTTTTAGGCTTTGTGTAAGCTTTTGGGCACATCCAAGTCTGAGGCATCCTAATCATTCATGTTTCTAGGTCCTCAGCTGCCTTTTTTTTTTACTTGGCAAAAGAAACTAGTGGATAAATGACAGACACTACTTTGTCCCTTTAGTAAATCATTGGCAGATATGGATCAGCATTTTGAGATGTTAGGGTCATGGTTTAGCGTTGTTGGGTTTACAGTTGGACTTGATGATCTTAAAGGTCTTTTCCAACCTCAATGATTCTATGATTCCATGTACGGACACAGGTAGGAAGCCAACCAGACAGTATATTACACTACTTTGTAATAAGTACTGATGTTTTTCTTTCATGAGTGTCCACATCTTTTTAAGACACAAGTGTGCTGCAATGAGCAAATATAAAGTCGAACACTTGTGGTTATATAAAGCTATATGGAAGCTTTTCCGAGAAACTATGTGAAACTATGTGAAATCCATGACATCTGGAAAACACTTTCTAAATGAAGTCTAAAGACAGCGTACATTGCCAGCCTGGCAGAAAGGACATGGATTTCCCATATAGAAGCCTAAGAAAATAAAAAAATCAGTAAGTAAGAAGTTGACCCCAAAATACAAGGGGGGAGGAGGGGTAACTTTGGAAATTCAAGCTAAGTTTGGGAAATTACTGTGAACATAGACAAAAATTCAAAACAGAAATGTATAGCATATTCAAATAAGCTTTGAGCAGAGGGTTGAACCAGATGATCTCCAGAGGTCCCTTCCAACCTCAACTATTCTATGATTCTGTGAAATGTTTTGCTTTGGTATTTTCTAAATGAAATGGTTTGGGTTTGATTTTTTCTTTTCCAAAATGAAAGGGGACAAACATAAACAGCTTATAAAGCAACAGCAGGCATTCTGTTTGGGACTGAATGAGAACATTTTGCAAAGTTTAAGAATCTTCCTCGTAAGCCACCTCAATTTTCTCTAAAGGAACCTCTGCCTTTACTTTCATTAGACCTATGTTTATGTTTCATAGCTGAGGGGGAGGGATCAGAGAGCAAACAAAAAAACTCACCATTCATCCAGCTTTACTCCCAACCCCTGTTTTCTTATTCACAGATAAACCCTTTCAGATGTCCCTCAGTTTCTTCAGGACTGAAGGTGCAGAGCAGGCGTCTCTGCAGCCAACAATAACAAACAGTAACACCAACTTTGCATGTTTCCATGGCCATGGTGCCCCAGAGACCTCCTCTTTCATCAACACGCTCCTCCCCTCCAAAGCCACCTCATCACCGTCTCTCTTAGGCTGAGGAAAGAGGGCCAGTTCAGCTACACCCACTTTCCAATAGATTTTGTTACTAGGGGGAAGAAGAAGGAGGGGGGGAAAAAGTGTTTCTGCTCTTTCATTCTTTCCCCACCTTTTTCGTTCCCTCAGGTCTATTTACTCATCCCATGTGGTTACTGGTGGAAGAGAAACTGTGTCGTCAGAAAGTAGCACAGGGAGCACCGTTGCACAACCAGCAGCCACCAGGATCATGCTCCTGTCCCCGGGGCTGTACGGGCAAAACAGAGCAATATTTTCCGATAAACACTAAAACCACTTGCAGTTAAGCCTTGTGCTTGGTCTGGCATGGGAGAACATGACACTGGTAGATCAACCACACCAGAGACTGACTCGAGTCCATTTGGGGTCAATGACAGCTTCAGCTAACCGCATGCTCATGGCCAGCACTGAAAAAGGTGCTGCAGAGGCTGGTGAGACTAATAGGAGGTTGGAGGGGCACCCCCAGGAACATCCTGGGATAGAAGAACCATTCCTAGGGGGAAGGTTGGGATTGGTCCAAATTGGAGAACAGTCAAGGAGTGAGGAAAATGCCAGCCTTGAGCACTGCTCATCTTATTAGCACTTGTTAGTTCACGCAGCAACACTGCATGAAACAAAGAAAAGGAAATCTCCATTATAATCTCTCATTTTTGGACTAGTCTCCTGCATATTAATTCCTATTGATTGACAAGTGGAACAGCACACATTGATCATCTTGTTAATCAGATGTTTTTGCAGCAATGCATGAGGCAGTTTAAATAAGCCAGGCGAAGTCCGTGTGTACACAAGGAAGCTATCATAGTAAAACACAGTAGTGAAACTACTTTTTGCAAGGAGTAAGCAGAGATTGATCACCTTATCGCTTTGGAAAATTTTACTTCATTTATATCATCTTTAGTGACCTTTTGCTTACCATGATGTGGTGTTGTCCCCCAGCTGTGACTGGTTTGGCTTGAAAGTCAAGATTTTGCAAGCCTGACTAGTGAAACCTCCTAAGGCTCTGAGCTTGCAGGGAACTCAGTACCTTCATTTTGAGGGGACATTTCTTTTATAGGGTGTGCATTGGTCATTCAAAATAATGACCACTCTTGAGGCTATTGCTTAGATGCACAGCCATTCTTGGCAGACAGGACTGCTGAGTTACTGCAGCCCATGCTTAGAGAAAAAGATCTTTCCTCTCCATGGCACTGAAGGAGGAGACACCAGCACTGCCACAGAGGAAGAGCACCGGTAACAAACCAGGCTGCCCAGCCCCAGAGAGGCACCTCATTGCACAGCTGACCCCATTGCCTGACCTCCCAACAGAATTACATTTGCAAAAGCACCTAATTTGAAGAAATAGTCCCAGCTCCTACTGATATCAGCAGGGGCTACACACACTGGGATCCTGAAAACTCGGAGTGGTATCACCAGCCTATACTTTCCTCTCCCTCGTTTACAAGTGTGGCTCAGCCTCTTAGGGACCATAACTGAGTCTTTATGAAGCCCTTGGATGGATTTTACTGCAAAACAAAGCTGAGAATGCACATGCACGATTACACCAGGACAATAGCCTAAACTTAACAATCACTTCCTGTAATTGTCTGAGGCAGCCTGTAGAATGCAGAATCATCTCATGATAAATCCTTGTTGGTCATTTACCATCATTAATCTATACTGCCAGAATGAATTAGGAGCAGAGGAGCATATTAATTACAATGCAGATGACACTCCATCTGTAATTATCTTGACTTCAAAGTAAATAGTGTCAGTTAATCAACCTCAATACCATGAAGGCTGTTGAAGGAAAGTGCTGTTCAGCTGATGGCACTGCAATCCAGCCTGCAGGGTCTGCAGCTACAAAGCTGGCATTCTAGCATTAGTTTTCCAAATTGCTCTCTATTTCTATCCACATTAGTCAGGTCTGTTGGACACTTTTTCCACTGCCTATGACATGCCTTAAATTAGGGGTGACCAATTTTGTCAATATGTAGCAATCTAGCTTTATTTATAGAACACTTCAGATTAAACAGCAAAAGCTCCCCACTGGTTTTTTATACCTTTTCATTTTGCATTTAATAGCTACTTATTCATTTTACTTACCAACTAAGGCTATATTTTTATAGCTTGTCATTCGTATTTCAATATTATTTTATGCCATTTTCTGGAGGGCTAGGATTATGGAATAAACCTAAGCATTTGGACAGTTTGTAAAGCACTGGGAGAGCAGCTGACAGTGTTGCAAAGGCCCCCAAATCCCATCAGCCAAATGCAGCCCTTTCATTATTGTAGGACCTGAGACAGAAGCCCTCAAACTCCACCAGATTCCTCCTGATACTCTCCATATGAATCCCAGCAGGCAGGCAGACTGCTCAATCTGGCTGTTACCAGCATTAGGCTCCTGGGGAGGAGAACAGGTAAAGTTGTTCTCCACATCTCCTGCAGGCAGGACGTGAGGAGAAGGGCTCACACAGCACAGAGAGAGCATGGCAGGAAGGAACACTCCAATGGTAAAGCTGTACAAGTGCTGGAGCCCAGTGACGCTGGATGGTCTCCAGCAACAGAGGCTTTAAGAATTTGGGGTACCCACTGCAGTCCCAGGGGTGCTGGGTGTCACTCTGCTCTACTACCTGCTATTTCATAGCCCCTTTAAAAACACTCAATTTTTTCCTGAAACTGGTGCACAAAATACAAAAGCCTGAGTAGATCCTAGTAGCCTGTGAAATGTCCTGATTTGCTGTCTCAAGGAGAGAAAACCAAGGAAGTAAGGAGCTACAGAAACAAACCAATAAAGTAAAATTAAGGTGGGGAATTTAATCACTCAGGAGACAGGAAATTCAAGGCTATGGTACCCATGGCAACTACTATTTGTCCACAGTGTATGGAACATTAACCTTAACCTCATATGCGGAAACAGAAAAAATTATGGGACACATCACATATGAATGCATATTTCATGCAGAGGGTACTCTGTGAGTGCTACTGTGAAAGCAATAATTAAATTTCCTGACTGCAAAGCAAGTAGGTTCATGCACAAGCAGCTCCTCTGAAATACGAGGTAACATCATCAGAGAGGGCTCCCAGCTCCTCCCCACGGTTTAGGCGGGGAAGATTCAATGTCTTGGTTTGGTAACAGTATCATGTCCTGTCTTATAAGCTTCTGGTTGCTGTTTAGATTTTGTTTTGAAAATTGCCATGTGTTGATTTAGGAAGTGTTGTGATGTTTCTTCCAATTGTTGGGTCAACAAGAATTCCACATTTCTTGTATGTTTTCCTTTTGAGCAACTAAAGCAACATTCATCATTCAACGAGGCAGAGGTCCAGTTCCTGCTGAGTGATCATTTTACTCGAATGTGAGAACCAGATTATTGCTGAGTTAGACAGCAAACAAGTTATCAAAGCCTGAGAGAGTTTTGCACTTGTCTTGAGCTGAATTTTAACCCCTGGCAGGGTGAGGAGTCAAATTACTTGCAGTAAGAGCCAAAGCCAGACAGATAGACAGTAACCCTGTGGATGGAACTGCTGTCCCTGAGTTCCAATGTTTACACGATCTTAGACAACTGATGACTGGTATATCTATTTCTGCTAAATTCGGAAGACAAGATTTATGAATACAGAAACAACCACAAAAGTAAAACACCTGAGAAGAAAAGTTACAATCAGGTAGGAAGGGGAGCTATTGAAACCAGAATTTAATAAAAATTACTTCTATCTTTTGTCACCACCACAGGATACAGAAGCAGGCAGTCTGCTTGATTATAACCTACTGCCAGCTGACATTGGAGGTGTCACATGCTATCTCCTCCTCGGGCCAGGCCCCTTCTGCCACAGCCTAAAGGGGAAGAAGGTGTCTCTGTGATGCTCTGCTGCTCTCTCACACAGCCCTGTCTCACACCTTCCCTGGGTGAAAACACTCAGTTTTAGGCAGAATTGGGTCTGAGCAGGGATTTCGGGTCCTGGTGCCTTAGGAAAACCTGGTGTCAAAGGCAGGATGTTGCATACCAAAGCTTACTGGCGGCCAAACCCAGGGCCCAGCACCTCCCACATCGAATTTTTCAGCAGGAGCAGGGCCAGACACTAATCAAGCCCATCACTCTTGATAAAGCCATTTAACACATCCACAGCACCAAGCAGAGTAGCTCAGGTCTGCCCTCTGTCACCACTTCTTAGGCAGGTAGACTGAGGCCAAAATCCAGCCATGCACAGAGGGGCTGATGGAGTCCACAAAGCAGCAGCAGCAGCAGCAGCACACTCCAGGGCAGGCCTGGGTGCCTGAGTGCTGTGGGGCAGGGGGTGCCTTTGTAGGTTCCCCATCCCTGCTCGGCACCTCACCACACGGGAGGTTTGGGCAGCTCTGACCACGGCTGGGGGGCTGTTTGCTCAGATGGGGCTCCCTGCAGGGGCAAGGAGGGAGCAGAATGAAACACAATAAAACTCTCCTCCTGAGCAGCAGCATCCTTGTGCAGTACTGTGCCAGAGGGCTTCCATCCAGTAGTTTTGGACATATTTCACTGAGTCAAGGCCACATTTATCTAGCAGCAATTCAAAGTGAAGAGATCTCCCACTGCGGAGAAGATTGGTGTTTCTTTCACCTGCACTTCAAAATAAGAGTGCTCACATGAACTCCCTCTGCGGGGAAACCATCTCAGGGCTGTCCCAGACCACGGTCCACAGGCAAAGCCAAGCTGAAGGCACAGCTGGAACAAGCATCCCGAGAACACCCCACACAGCCTGGTTCACAGCTATAACCTGGAGATGCAGTGAGCAGAAAGCAGCAGTACCTCTCCATGGCTGACATATTTAGAGGCCCGGCTTCCTGGGGCCATTTTCACCACTCAGATATGCCCTAGTTCACATTCTGCCCACCCTCCTACTTCTTGCTGAAGTCTCCTGAGTCAGCTCCAAAAGAGAGGCTGATGGCCCTCACCAGTAGTAGGTAGCACCTGTATCCTTCATGCAACATCCAGGGAAGGGGAGGACTCCAACAGTGGAAGGGGAGCACTTCAACACGGCTGCACTTCACTCCTGGAGACACAGGCATGCCCCTGCAGCAGGGCTTTCATTGCTATTGCAAATCCCAGACCAGTCTCATGAGGGCTGGGCTGAAATTACTGACCTCATTTCCAGAGAGCTTTTAGTAACCTTGGACTCTTCTCATTTTAAGTGTCTTAAATATGAGCTATTTCTCATCAGGGAGAAATCAGGATTTGATACTGCACAGAAATAAACAGCTGAACAAACCACATCTTGAGAAATGGCTCCACATATGCTTTCACAGAAGTCATGGCAGGTTAGGGAATTAATCTGGTCAGAAACCACCACAATATCTATGTGTTAACCTAAACTGAGGCAGGTTTGAATACTGCTGGAAAATCCCACCCTACAAATGATTTCCATTTCTGAATCTCTAACGTGCTGTTTACAGAAAGGTGAAGAAGTGCAGTGATGAGGTAAATGTGTTTATGAATGTGTCACTGTTACCTTTCTACTCTAACAACTTACAGGAATTACTTTACCACCTGTATTTATTGCTAATCAAGATCAGCACTGCAGGAGAGGGAGGAATCATTTCTGCCACAAAGTTTGTGCTAAGTCAAGATATTTTTTCTTCATCACATGAAAGCCATAGCTTAAGCAGACTTATTTGAAGCCTGCTAATGGCTAGAAGTATCCTTTTTCTGGGAGCTTGATCTGCTTTCTTACAAGTGCTCACATTTTACCCAGCATCTCTTCTGTAGAGCAGCAAGCACAGTCTGAGCTGCAGCAGAGCAGCAAAGTCAAAGCATTCAGCAAGCTCCACTAAACTCCTGTTTGAAGAGTTTCCTCAAAAGCAGCAAAAGATACTTTGCCAGCTAATCTTTCCAGCCTGCAGCTACAGAGCAAAGCGTAGCTATGGACCTGTGTCAAAGGTACATTTGTTAACACATTTCCCCTGGAGTGCTAATTAACATTTACATCAAGTACTATGAGAGTGAAAAACACATTGCAGGGAAATGCAAGGAGCAAATTTCTTCCTCACCCCCTTCCCCCCGCAGATGCAGTGTTCTGTTTGCCCTTCAGGAGCTGGTGAAAATCCAGTTTGTTTTGTAATCTTCTGTTCTCTAAAATCAGATATTTCTCCAAGTTAATAACTAACCAGCTTCTTTTTTATTTAAAAACCTACATGTGCATTTAAAATTCTCTGAAAGCAAGGCCTTGCTGGCACTGGTGTGAGCCAGCCCTCTTGCAGGTCCCCGTGCTGAGCTACAGCACAAGTGCTTCCCAGTCTAACTACAGAAAATGACAGCATTTTATGATAAACATAAATAAAAGAACATCAACACACTTTTGCTGCAAAACTATTAAACTAAACACAAAGATAGGAAACACAAACACAAATACTTGTAGCTGGATCTTCAATTGACACATTTTGGGACGGCCACAAAGAGGCTCTAATGAGTAACATTTGTACCCACAATAAGATGCAAAGTTATTTGCAAACACAAATTTGCACTTGAAAGATGCAAAGGCAGTTGCTGAGTGGCTGATTAATGAGCTATTCTCAATATTATTTATCAATATTTATTCAGAAAAAATGTGCTACCACACTGAAGTAATATTGTTAAGATTGCAACAAATACAATTAAAATATGGTTGAAAAAACCCTTCAGGTTTTTTCTGGGGTAGGGTGGAGTTTTCTCCATTTTTTGAAGGAAAAACTAGAAAATACCAGTTTCACAGAAGGAAAATCATTTCCATGAAAAAGGAAAGGAAAGGAAAATCATATTCCATGAGCTGTGAAATAGTAATATATAAAACTTCACCTATTCCGTGAACTTACAGGTAATGAGAGAGTGCTTGTTATTATTCAATAATATTCTCTCCTGACACAGCCGTGCATCCTGCCCAGGCTCCCGGGAATGAAAATCTCAGTCTAAAAAAGTGACAGTATTTTTGAAACAAGACACACTTGCAGATGTAGTAAAAATTGACTGAGCAAGAACTTCCAGAGATCAGTTACTAACTCTCTATGTCCACAGAAATCAGGATCCAAGATGAACAATATGATATAAAAATACAGACGTTTTGATTGCAAACTGGTCCAGAGTTCTGTGAACATATTCTGCTATTTTTGCCCATTTGCCAAATATTTGGGGTGAATAATTTTCAGCCTTGGTGTTTACAAATCGCTCTCATTGTTTTGTCCCTTTTTTCTTTCTTTTCCTTTATTTTTTTCTTTTTTGTGTGTGTGTTTCTTCTGCCTTTTAACTGGATATCCAACTTAGTAAACAAGAAAGTAAAATCAGCAAACAGCAAATGCAACAGCAATGCATGTTTTTGTTAGACATACTCAAGTGAAGGACCCTAAGCACTAATGAGAATGACTGTCTGAGCAGTGCCCAGAGATGCACTGAGCCACCAAGGCTGAGCAGATGTTCCAACAGGGCAAGGTGATTGTGTTGCTTTCACTTGACCAGTTCTTGAAACCAAACATATTTTCATTAGACACATGTCTGTATTCACTAAAAATATTTTTTTAAGAGGTGGCAAGCACTCAGATATTTGCAAATTGCCAGTTTCCCAAGTTTTCTGTCTTAATTTCCAGTAACTCCTATGAAGAAAAGGCAATTCTGAGCCAGAATGTAAACTGGCACATTTCTGATGTGATCTCCCAGAGACTCCTTCTCCAAAGCATGAATGTCTGGACTGAAATCCTGGCCTCAGCACAGGCAACAGCAAAACTTCTACAAGCCATCTCCAAAATTTGTGAAGAAAATGAACCCCAGTATTTCTGGGGAAACCAAAATGGAGGTAGAATGCCCAGCTCCCCAAATCATAATAGTTTAATTTCAAGTTACAGGATGAGATTACTATAAACATGCAAACCTGTCCAAATTGGAAACCTTTCAAATTTCAAGCACAGGAAACAACAAGGTTTTTTTTCATCCAGGATGTCAGAGTTACCCCCGTGGTTATATGTGAGCCGAGGACAATGTTGTTACATGAGATCAAATTACAAACACAAGCAAACAGAAAACAATCTCTGAACGTCACTGTTCAGGATTTGACAAGAAGCACAGCTGACCCATTTGAAAGGTTAAATGCTCTCCCCCGAGCTCTGGAAGAATATGAGGAGTTTGCTGGACACTGTGTTCCATGCAGTTAAATTGTCAATTTGCTTGCCCAAGTTAATGCTTCTCTTACCCTATGCTTGCTATGCTTTTACTAAACACATTTGACCTGCAAATCTTAAAGCAGTGGCTTTGCTAAAATTACAAGAAGTTTCTGGATTTTCCAAGCACCTAAGAAAACTATTTTGGTAGTTTCCACAGCACAGAAACCTGTAGTTACTCAGATATTTGAAACTTCCAGCAAGGCGGATGACAGTCGCTTAACCACACACATTACCATTTCATTTCTATGCCTAATGTTTAGCACAACCTTGCTCTAAGGAATTTCTGAAGTTGTTTACAAAGCTGATGCAGAGGTTGTATTCAGTCTGGTCGAAGGGCAATGGTTTACTGCAGTCACTTCTAAACAGCAGAAAGAGATAATATTTTCTGTAATTGTGGAGAGAGGGGAAAAGTTCTCACCTTGCACCAAGGACCGTTAGAGACAGAGCTGGTTTCCAAAATATCTGCTGCTTCGTTTTCTTCCATGTCTGATTAGTTGCAAAACCTTGTTTTCCGATGAAAAACATTAAATCACCCTCCAAGAAAAAGCAAACCAAACCATGAGGCCCTAGTATCCCAGTTTGCAAAAGCCCTGCAGTAAGTCAGATGTCAGTTTTATGGTCACTTGTCTAACCCAAGGTTGCAGATTCCAGTTCCGTGCTGGATTTCACAGAGCTTGGCCTTTCTTTTAAGCCTTGATTGTTCCTCTTGTCAGGCATTTATCTCCCTTAGACCTTCCTTGTGGATCCAGGTTTTCACATAACAAATGGCAAACGGTTACGGCTTCCCAGGTGCTATTGGAGAACTGACACTGAACCTCTGATCATCTCAGGAGAAGCCTGACAACAGAATGCAATACGTGGCCACACCCCTCTGCTGCCAGAGCTGGCCTAGACCATAAAATCAGAAGCAAGGTCACCCAGCAACCAACCATTCAACGTCACTACAGTAATAAAGCCAACTTTCATGCAACGTATTGCTTGGGTAGATAAATATTTTTATTAGAGACAGAAGCCCAGACAAGATGGCAGGGGGTGGAATGTTCTCAGATAAATTAATTTTGGTGGATGCAAAGCTCTCAGCAGACATGCATGGGCCACATACAAGCTCACAAAGCTCTGTCTGTGAACATCATTGGGGTAAAACCCCTCAGCATTTCTCCCTAAGGATGTGCAGATCCGTGTGCCCCAGCTGGCTGGGAAGGTAACACCCACAGGGTGTTCTCTGTTGCAGCAGAGATCACAAATCCCATCCAGGTGCCCAGAAGATTTCCATCTGCCACATGCTCAGCTTAAAAAAAGTTCCACTCACTCTCAGAAGTCTACATAAAATAGGAATGAAATTGCAAAACAACCTCCCTTCCCTTCCAGAGTCAGTAAAAATCAGGCTATACCATAAGACTACCTAAAGAGCTTGCTCAAGCAAATGGATTATTTTTCTCAAGACCAACCACATCCCTAAAGGAGCACACTCAATTTAGGAAGTGATATTTCCCTCCAAACACATGGTACATGTTATAGAGAGGGGCTACAATAAATATAAATAAAAGCAGGTAACAAAAGATCGATCCTCTTTGTTCTGTGTACACTGCATATCAGGCAGTGCCATTGCAGATAACTGGCACCTGAAAATTTCGAAACCAACTGTGATCTCTGGCATGTATTTAAAGACAAACATGGCTTCATTTTCAGTGCAGCTTCTTGGCCTGCTCAGGAAAGGCCTCCCTTTAAGAATCCCCAAAACAGAGCAGTCAGGGTCACTGGCTACTCTGAGAAAGTAAGGCCACTTTTTCCTCTCTCTGATTTGCAACCCTTCCTGCTGAACAACTTTTCATAAATATCTGTATGGAAGAACTTTTTTGGGGGGGAGAAGCACAACACTGCAGAAAGATTAAAGTTAATTCTGTCCAAATATGAAATATTTTAATTCAATATTTATAATGGCAGCATCATTAAAAATTAGCAGTACAGGAATCTGATTTTTAGACCTCTTTCTGCCACTGAGGCACAAAGTGCATAAGTGATTTGGTTGAGATCACTTGCTCGATTATATACTCATCATTAATCACATGGGATTTCGTGATATATTTCTCAGCAGTTTAATTAAAATTGGTCTTTAAGGAGTTTGAGATTACATTTTACAAGACTGTCAGTAACTAGAATAGTCTATCTAGGTTATGACATAATAGTTACAAAGGTCCTCAAGCACTGAGTAGGGTATGTCTGACTGAGCGAGGCAAATGTGACAAAACAGGCAAGAAATATGAAGGCATAGATCTATCTTTAGAGAGAGAGCAAGGCAAACCATGAGTGCAGATTTAGAAACCAGCAACTTGGTTTGTCTTTACCATTGGTTCTGTGATTTTGAGATGTAAATCAAAAGCCCTGTGCCTCAGTTTCCCCTCCTGTGATGTGAGACTAGTCTATTGTAAGACAATACTCAGTGCTACTATCTCACAAGAGCAGTAAACTGTGCACTGGAGACATTCAATGTCTTCATCAAACTTGCACCTCTGTCTACTGACATGTAGGCTCCTCCTGTCATTTGCCCACACAAACCCAAGGAAAACCAAAGCAGAGTTATCCTCCCATGCCCAAGTGTGACACTGTCCCAGCTTTCTCCCAGTGCCCAGCACAAGCCTACAGTCTTTGAGATCCTGGGAACATGCTCATTTCACTGCAGCAGCGCAGCTGAGCAAGTTTTGTGTTTTGAAATAAGTCAGATGAACTCACTATGCAAACCAGTAGATAAGTAGATCAGGTACTCCCTTCCCAGCTGGAAGATTCTGCTACAAATATCCACCAAGTTTAAACATCACTTTCTGTGATTTCACATGCCCAGGTAATTTTCTGAGAGCCAAAGGGCTTTCACAGCACAGAACCCAACAGGCTCTCCAGAGCCAATCCTGGTTCATGAGGCATCTGTGGCCAACCCTCCCTGCCCAATTTGGGGTCATCTTGAGCTCAGGCAGGGTGCAAGGCAGGAATGGGCCTGGGGGGAACTTCACCAATCATTGCCCCAGTTATTCACAAGGCAAGGGCTGTTTATTACAGCAGCTTCAAGGACTTTTTTTTTCCACTATTCTTTTACTCTCTTGGGCAAAAATCTCTGATCACTAATTGCCGTTTGAATTTTAATAGAGCAGGCGAGGGCCTGCCTGAAATGTCAGATTGCTTTGCTTTTTGTTTTTTCTCTGGTTTCTCTTTACAAGTCATGTATGTCACATTTAGTGACATACTAGCTATGCTCCAGAGTAGGCAAACCCAGCCTTCTGAAGTTTGCTGGCATTAAATACCATGCAAAAGTGCTCTATCTCATTATCCACATAAGTGTCCATGTTATGTCTTCTGCTTTGATGACATTCTGCAGCAGTAATTTTCACAGGTTTTTTTGGTTTTGAACTGGCCATTTCCTAATTTAAACAGAGCAATCAAAGGAAACGCTTTCCACATACGCAGCGTAACATAAGATAAACTTTCCTATAGTTGCTGTGGAGAAGCAAACTCACAAGGTTTTCAGCTTCAACCTTTAGTGTAAACCAGACATCTGTTTCGAGTTGTGTCAGATCACAGGAAGGATAGCCCACAGCTTGGTTTACTCCAAACTAATTTAGGAAATCAGGACTCTCCCCATGGATGAGTCACTAGCTTCTTGGGTAATGACAGGCCAGACACATTTGTCTCTGCAGCTCGGTGGTTTTCCCCTGTAAAACAAGGATGGCGGCTCTTTCCTGCATCAGGAGGTGACTTGTGGTTGGAGGATGTAGCCCCGACACCAAGCCGTACTAAACTTTTTAGCCTGTTTTTACATCTGCAGTCCTGATGTCAAAATCCACTAGGAAAGGAAAGGATGAAAAAGAAAAGGGAAAGTGCAGATGGGTCTAAAGATGGCTTTGAAGTGCAGCCCAGGAGAGGAGATCAGGAAGCAAGAGCTGTAATTGCAGCCGGGTATCAGTTTCCTTTTTTATTTCAAGATCGCCCACAGCATGGTGCAGTTTGTCCCTCAGAAAGCAGGCAGGAACAACACTCACCTCTGCAGGAGAACAGGAGCAGTTAAATGGAAGGGGCCATAGAGACAAAACAACTCTTTGCATTTCTAAGGCAGAGGCAAGCAGAAAGCACCATGAACATGTCTGAAACGACTTTTATTTCTTCTGGACCACCAGGGAAAGCTAAAAACTATTTCTCATTTTATTTCCTACGGAAGTTGCTTTGTATTACTTGCAGGCTCTCCCTGAGTCCCTTAAAATAGGGCCAGATTCAAGCAAACTCAATAGAAAGGATTCATCAAGTTCACAAAAATAGGTGGTCAGGAGAGGTTCTGCAAATACCACAGAGTAAAAGGCTCCCAGCTGAGCTCACACCATCAAGAACACCCACATGAGGAGTCACACCAGAGGGAAGGTACCAGTGCCACTGACATGGTTCATTTGACATCAGGCTGGGGGCAGGTTTACTCCAAGCTGCCCCAACCTGGCAATGCTGAGCCATTAGTGACACCCCAACACTATTCAAACCTCACAAAGCTGGATGTTCAGCTGAACACATGATAGGTGAAAGCATAAAACTCAGACCTCAGATCTGACAGGCCTTTGACCCAAGCCCTGATAAGGCTGCCCATTATGCAGGCTGCCCTGGGCTGTCACTGCCACGCTGCTGCCTCAAGCAGACGTCAAAACAGGTTAATAGACATCAGGCTGTAACTTCAATGCCATTAGCCAACAATAAACAAAGCTTTCATTTTTTTCTTTCCCAAGATAAGCTGCAAGACAGGGATCAGGGCTGCTGTGAGTAAACATGGACTCTTGGTATAGTGAAATAAACCTGTTTGTTCCAGTTAGAAAAGGTTTGTGAGCTGAACTCAGAGGCCCAAGTTATTTGGGAAATGACAGCATCTTGAAGATCAGTGCAAAGGATTTAGGTTTCAGTATTTGCTAGGCATACCTGGAGTGTTTGACCATTAAAAATCTCTTCTTGTTTAAGAAAGAAATCTCATTTTGCATAATATTGTGCTTATCTTTTAGGAGAATCAGGGGCAGGAACTGAATATGCTGGTGTTTGCAGACAGCAGTGGTGCAGTACAGCCTGTCTCTTAGCTTCACAATGAAGAAAATGAGCTACAATTGTGAAATCATTGCCCAACAATTGATAAGGACAACCACTGCAATCCTCTTCCCTGCCTCTTCTTGGCAAGCATCCCAATTACCACACATTACTGAATATATAGAAAAAAGAATGGCAATGTGGTTAAAGTACAAGCCACACACATAGAAGACAGAGTATTTATCTCCACGTCTCATCTGGTTTCCTCTTTCACCTTGGCCAAGTAACTCAGTCTTGGCAATTCCTTTTTTTCTCCTTTCATAACTATATTTACCATCCTTCTGACAGCCCTTGAGTTCTCCCAAGGAATGGGGCTTTCTAAATAGGGCTGAGGGAGAGACCCATGCCTTCAAAACAAAGCCAGTACATTGAACAAGATGCTGCAGGAGACACTTTTAGCAGGCCTTTGCTTTGCAGAAGAATGAGGTTTCTTCTTGCCATGTTTCAAATCAAGACAGCCATCCCCATTTCACCCTTCTTTTCAGGAACTCCCTTGCAGCATTAGATGCCAGCTCCTGATGGCAGCAATCCCAAGAAAAGTCTGGCACACCAGAAGAACAAAGAAATTTGGTTCAGACTTTCTCACCCTGAAATGAAGAGGGATGTGTGCAATTTCTCAGTTTTCAACATTCATGACTCTTGGGAACACCAAGCCCACACCCACTGTTGCCACCACCATACTGAAGGGGTGCCATGACTATATTTTCCCATGAGAGGAAAGCCTGTGGAAAACCAAATACTTGTATGTATTAAGTACTAGATAAATAGGGATGAAGTGTTAAGTAATGGTATTGTCAATGATATTTTAAAAAAACCAAGGGTATTATTGCTTCCTATTCTAAACGGATGTCACACACCCAGTGGCATCATATTGCTCACTAGTCAACTGCAGAACAAAACCTGACAATTCTGGTCTAAGTTTTATGTGAGCTGTCTAGCAGAGCCTGGGGTCACTGAACTGTAGCTCCCTTGAACACAGTTTAGTATTCCAGCTAGTGAGGGCCAGACTCTACCCAATAGCCCCATAAACATCAAACCAGTCACCTAACAGTTATTTCAGTGCCTTGCTGACTCAGAAGTACTATAGACAAAAGAGTAAACAAGAGAGATTTGCAAAAGAAATAATGTGCAATTCGCAAGCAATTGCTGCTTCTGTAAAAACTTTATTTCATCTTAGTGACTTGGAATTTCTCAAGGGTAATGTGAATAGATTCCAGTTCATCTTAAATTCTAGTTCTTTCAAAGGCATTTGGTATTTCTAAGAGCAAGCAGTATATTTTCACTAACAGAAGGAAATACTCTAGCAGTAATCTGAGGGAACAGGAACTGCCAGGATAGACCACATCATCCACAGAAATCTCACCTGTATTGGAACTCAAAATATCAACATTTGTTCTCAATTTCCTGTAAAGAAGGAGCCCCAAGAAGGTACATAAAAGAGCGGGGAATTAATGACTATGTCAAAACATTTTTTGGTGGTTCTTAGTCCATGTGAGGGAGGTTTAAAAAGGCAGAGATCAATTCTTATTTGGCCCTAATTTAATTTCTTACAATCCATGCAAGCCTAAACAATACAGCCTTAAGGAAATGCCTGTGTCCCTGCACACAAAGCACACGTACAGATATGTACTTTTTGATGTTGAGAAACAGTTCTTCACGTATGATCAAACCAACGATACCTACACCTCAGAAAAATTTTGAGGTGTTTTCACTGACTGATAAAAACATCATCAAGAACAAATTTAATAAATAAAAATTGTTCTAAAACATTCCTTAGGACAGACTGGAAGAAAGCTACTGGCGTCACAGCAGCACCCTCTAGTGCTGCTGTCGCTGGGCTTTGCTAGCACTTCCTAGATAAAATCTGGCATTTGGTGTCAGGATGCAACTTCACTTGTCCTTGAGTGGATGGTCCCCAAGATCTCCCTGATGGCCAAAACCTGGTACGTGGGTTCTGACTACTGAGAGCCCTGTGCTCATCACATGCCACGGGCCAAAGGGGCCAGGCCCTGGTGTGGGTGGAAACCACCAAGGACTGACAAGTGGGATCAGTCCCTGCTACTCTGTGCGAATAAATTTTCAGGCTCGTTGCAGGACTGTAGTTTCAGGAAGGGTTTTTCAGGAGCAAAACCTTTCCTCCACCTCTCTTACTTCATGGGGATGAAGTTTACTGTGACAATGCTTGCCTGGACTTTGAGGGTCTCACACAGGTGGTGTTAATGGTTATCTAATGGTGAGTCTTTGTTAGTGTTCGTGTCTCAGTGAAGGTTTCACTGACACAGCTTACAATATTATCCACAGCATCTTATGGACAGAATTAGACATAGATGAGTATGGAGACAAATTCATTAGTGTTAACAAATGTTTGAAGAGAGCTGCAATTAATTTTGATCCTTCTGTTGTGTTAACACCACCTACGGCACAGCATCTCCCAAATGATGAGAATAAAGAGCAATGCAAAGGCAGAAATTATTTTTGATTGTTCAGTGAAAAAGAAATGAGACTACTCTCACAGATTTCAAGTAATGCAGAGATACAGCCCAAAAGTCACTACTGTCAGACTGTCGTGATTTACCCCCAGTCAAAAATTAAGCCTCAGAGTCTCTTGCTTAATGACTTTCCATGGAGGGATGAGGAATCAGAGTAAAAGTGACAAAACTCATGGGTTGACATAGACAGTTTAAAGCAAAAGCTGCACACACAAGGAAAGTAAAACAAGAGATTCATTCACCTCTTCCCATGGTCAGGCAGGTGTTCAGCCACCCCCAAGGAAGTGGGACTCCATCACAAATAACAGTGACTTGGCAAGACAAATGCCGTAAGTCCAAACATCTTCCACTTCTTCCATCAGCTTTTATGACTGACCATGGTGCCAATGGTCTGGGATATTCCTTAGCTCAGTTGGGGCCACTGTCCCAGCTTCTTGTGCACCCCCAGCCTCCTCACTGGTGGGTTGAGGAGCAGGAAAGACCTTGGCTCTGTTTAAGCTCTGCTCAGCAGTAACTACAACATCCCCGTCTTATCAGCTCTGCTTCCAGCACAAATCCAAAACAAAGCCCCATACCAGCTACTGTGAAGGAATTAACTATATCCCAGCCAAAACCAGCACACAGTCACAACAAAACAGGTACATAAATCAAGGTCCATAAATGAGCCAAACCTTCATCTGCCACAGTGGCGAACATAAAATAAAAAGATGGAGGCAAGACTTAGTATGTAAAACCTGGGTGGGTGAGATACCATACTTTAGAAGAAGAAGTTTAAGTGTGACTTTAAAAAAACAGTTAATACTCTCCTTAAATCATGGAGCAGCTGCAGGGCAACCAAGCACAACAACTACTCTTTCTCTACCTCATTACCTACAGCTGTAGGGAAAGCCCAGGAAGAATTACATTGCCTTAAGTGCTGTAAACAGACACACCCATCCAAATCCATTAAGAAATCAGCTTTCATCCCATCACATGCAATTTTCAGAATATGCTTTTCTCCAAGTGTTTGCCACTGCAGCATTCAACACCCAAAACAGATGAGGTGAAGATCCCAAACTCCCTTTATAAAGGTAAGTACTGGACTGGTAAAAACAAAGAAAAAAATCCCACATCACCGCAGCTCTGCTCTGACACAGTAGGACAGGTACGTTATCCATCAGAAAACAACACCAATAAGATGCCAACACAGAAACACAAACCAGTATTTCTACACTTTTTTCTAATGGGAACCTGCAGAAACATAGTCAAGTGTATCAGATCCCTAAACTATCATCCATGCAGAGAACAGATAGATCAATGTACCTGAGGGAATACTTTAGCCTCTGCCAGCTGGAATCGCATTTATGTTATCCTATCTGGGTCTCAGATAAATACTTTCTCCCTCATTCTTGTCCTTTGAGACACAGAGGGAGCAGAGAGAGGGTGTGAGCTGTTACAGAGCATGCCTTGGATTTTGCTAGTTTATTTTTTGTGGGGCTGCCCTATTAATCACACTCCCAAGCTTATGAAAATAACATAGCAGTAAAGAACAGTTTGGAAGGTGCTGTTTCTCATTCATATATGTGACTTCATTAAGTCATGAATTGTGATAATTTGCTATAAACTAATGAATGAACCACTAACTTGGGACATCATTGATTATCATGACATTATTTCCTGCCTGCTTAATTAAGCTCAGAGAATGTTCTAGTAGAAGGAAAGCAGAAGCAGACCCTCTTGGGATATGATAAACACCAGAGACTGAGGGGTATCATGACACTTTCAGCACAGCTAAACACACTGCTTTTCTCCCTAGCAAGAAAAAAGAGCCTCTGATAATATGGGAGGGTGGAACAGGGAATTCAACTCCAGCAACATCTTTAACTAGCAGAAATATATATGGATCCAGCATTCACATTTCCACCAGCACTGCATAACACCAGAGGAAAAAATATTTCCTTCAGTGGCCCTAGTTTTTGATCTAAAATCCAAGACTAATTTTACATAGAGGCAAGTAGACATCAGCCTACATGTCTTAGGCATTAACATCACAGTTGTGGAACTGTCCACCGGGCTTTCCAGTTTGGGTTATTACTCATACAGATGCCAAGAAATGGAGCCAAAAGAGAGTGTTTTAAGCTAGACAGCAGAAATATTCAGGAGGTACTGAAACAAGAAACAACCATTTTCTGCTTGGAAAGACACAGTTCAAAGCAACTGACTGGAGAAAACCATTCTTCCCACTTTTGCCTACTGAGAAGGACAAACACCCCCTCGTTCGCCCAGCCTAGCACTGCTAAACATGAGCTACCAATACACAGCAGGAGGTTATCCCTGCCTCAGAGACTTTACCTTCTTTCCACATCCTCTCTGGATTAAGGCTGGTACTTGAAGACTTGTATCTTCTCTAAAAAACAGACACAGAGAATCCTTATTACAGGCATCTATGCAAGCACACATGCCTTCTGATAAGCAGGGAGCTTCCTAGAGCCAGCTTTCAGCAGCAAAATGGCAGGAAAATCCTAGTTCCCCAGGGCCCCTGCCCAGGGAGTGATTAGCTAATTCCCTGCAGCTGAGCTGAGCCCACCCTGAAAACCTCTCTGTGCATCAGGCAACTGATTTATCATCTTTCCTTGCAGCTGTAACTGATGCAGTATTTTGAGCCTCCCAGTCAGGTCTGTCTTTCTGCTGCTTCTTTTGAGGTACCATCTATTTTGGAAGCTGAAGCTGACTTTCTCTGAAGCAATAGCAAGTTTTAAAGGCCTTCACAGCCAGTGAAGAACAAATTATGGAGAATTCAAGTCCAGCCCACACTCAGTTTGCTTTATTTACACATAAACTGTAGCCTGAAACAGAGGTGGTCAAGCACCATCATGCTGCTTCCTCTGGCCAATAGTATCCTGCTGCCCACATGTAATTTGGCTTCATAAAATTGCTTGTAATTCAATATCAGAGCAGAAACCAAACTCTTCTGTTTCTCACTGTAGATTCCTATTTCCAGGTTCTTGTCTAACCAAAGCCAACTGTGACACAGGTTGACCTCCCTCTCTGTAAGGATAAAAATAACTTGGAAGATTATATGTATCAGTATTATGTGGTGGCATCCACCATAACACTATTATGTATCATGTTCCCTCCATCATTCCTCTGAAGGTTGTGCTGTTTCTGTATGGGCTGCTGGAGAAAAGGGTGCTTCTTAACAGTGTTTTTCAGTACATAGAGGAAGCCCAGTAGAGCTTTAAAATCTACCTTTGAACTTTTTTTATCATTGCATTCCACTTCATAAATTCTCTCCTATAGCTGCACAATCTGCAAATAACACTGATAGGACAGAAGAAAATGTGAGACAGGGCAATTTTACATTTGGCAATACAGACACGCGTATCCACCCCAGGGACATTTGTAAACACACCTGTGGATAAAGTCTCATGCTCCCTGCACTGGTGGGAAAATATTGCTATTCCAGCAGAGGTACAAACTTTGTCCTCCCTGGGTTGTGCTGCAGAAGGCTTAGACAGAATCCCACAGGGTTCCCAAATAATCCTTGCTTCTGTAGGCTGGAGCAGTTCCCAAGCATTTACTGTTTAACCATTGCTGTACCTCATGGAGTACCCAAGTGTAGTTCCCTTGCACCTTAACATGGAAAGGGACTGGCTGATCTACTGATTTACAGTCAGTGAAGGAGTCAGGTATGAGGAAGTCTCAAAAATATTCATGGCACCAGATCCTCCTCTGTCCCAAAACGATGGTAGTAATGCCTCCTCCAGTCAGTGCATTCCTAGTAGTGTGTCTCTACAATCTGTATTCTGACACTAGTGCTGAGCAGAAAGCTCCTATGGAACAACTCCCCTGACTTTCTTGTTGAAGGAAAGATGACTTAAAAGACAACTCTATTCCCAGATCAGTCAAAGCATTCATGGTTTAGGTAAAAGAACTTGTATTACCGACAGCAAAAAAAACCCAAACACCTTCAGAAGCACGGGTGGTGTCAAAGCCGAAAGACTTGCTACTGTGTGCACAGGTTCAGATTTTAATAAAAGAGTATTTGATAAGGGATAAACAAAAAAGCTGAGGAAAGGCTGAAATGTTTATAAAGTCAGACTTTCATCTCTAACATTATATGCAGATATAGTCTCCTTAATCCTAGAGGCATCCAGGGTACATGTGTCTGGTTACTAATCCACACTCTAATGGTTTTAGCCATACCTGGTGATATGTTAAGCCAAGTACAGACACACAGGCATGATTTGGGCTCTGCAGCTTGCAGAACAAGGGGAAGGAGGACCTGCTGTATGTGCTCCTCTATTGCAGCTGTCCAGCTCCAGTGCTAATATTGGAAAACAAAGCCTGGTTACAGGAAGACACAGATGAATTCCCATTGTCTAAAGAGCCTTGATTTTAGGGAGAAAAGAGGCACCGTCTCTATACCTGGTCAAGTGCTGGCAGCTCTCTAATTAGATTTTCCCATTTGGCATATCTCAAAGCATTCTAGATTGTTGATATTCAACCAGTTTAGCCCTACCCACTCTAAAATATGGCCATACAGCTTATATGTGAGCATGTCATGCCTGACATCTTTTCTGTCAAGGTGCACTGCATTGTAAGAGTAGGTTCCTCCATGTTCTAAGAAATATCTATTAGTGTTACTTTCTCCCACCACTCATATTTATGTGAAAGACAGAAGTAGAAACATACCATATGAACAACACACTACAAAGGCTTTCTGTATTATACAAGTGCCTGTTACATGTGTATTTTGTCTTCATCCAGACAATTCACACTTACTCTTTTTCAGAAGAGCAACAAATTGAGAATGCAAAAAACTTTATTAGCAAAAAAAGTACATAGTCAGTAATCAGAACTCAAATTCCTTCATGGCATCTGGCATGTTTTGATACATCTTTCTGTATCTGCTACAGCTGAAGGAAGACAGGGTTGTAAGGTGTCAGAAGTTTAAGGTTAGGAGGGCTTGTCGATAGGGTTTTGTTTTGTGCCTTTTTTTTAAGTTATGTAAACAACTCAGAGTGAAACCTGTACAAGCAGAATAAAAGTTAAATAAAACCCAATTTCAGCAATACAAAAAGCAATATAAAAAAAGTATTCAGGTGCATGACATGCATCAGAATAAAATGCAGAAGTACATGGCAAGTAAGTGAACATGTTTTAAAAGTTAGATCATACTGGAAACTCTCTGTAAATATCTGTATGGCTCAATGTGAAAAACATTATAAAATTACTTGGTTCCATAAGAGATCTATACAGTTACATCTGTTTTAACTTCATGAGACATGAATGTATTAGAACAAAAAAAGTGATTAAAAGAAATAAGGAAAGTTTACTCAAGTTTCACATTTCAAGCTGCCTATTTGATAGAGTAACTAGATAGGAGGTAGATATCCAGTATTAGTGGCCAAACTATTCTAACAAGGCCTTTTAGCTGTTTTGTCAAGCTTTTACATTCAAAGCCAACGTGAAAAGGCTTCACAGATGAAGGATGTCTTTCAAAAAGGCAGCCAGAAAACCTGTATTGCTGATGGAAGTAGTTTCAATTATCCTGCTGAAAGTGAAGGGTGTGGAAGAATGAAACATTTACCAGACCACTGTGAGGACACCACTGATCAAGCACTAGAGCTCATGCAGTCATTTTAACAAAAGTGACATTGATTTGCTCATTTCCTATGCCTACTTTAGAAGCTGAACCATTGCTACCTATTTGTAACTAGTTCATAACTAGTCAAAATACGACTGCAGGGTCCCACGGCGGCGGATGTCACACGTCCAGCAGTGGAAACCACCTCCCAGTGAATTGGCGTGGCGAATATTCACTTTAATTGTGGAAATGCCTGAAAGAAACATACAGAGCATACTTGAAAATTAAAATCTCAGATTCATGTGGCAAGCTGTGATTGGAACAGTAGATAATAGTTTATCAGATCATGTGGCTGGATGTAAGTGGGGAAGGTATTTCCTAGTTGTTTGTTAAGAATTTATTTTCCCAAATTCTAGGCAGAGAACAATCTAGGAACATAGCTGGCTTGTTTATTCCAGCAATACCCTTAGGTGTATACAGTGCCTGGAGCACAGCCAGTGTTTGATGTGTTATCATGTGCCAGTAAGAAAAAGATAAATTCAGTTTGTGCAGTGTGTGAAGAATTAGCTGAAATTCTGCTACAGTATATGATCAGGGCACATTTGCATAAATCTATGTGAGTATTTATGGTTCAGACACTGAATGTGCTCTTTCAAGTGCCTTTCAAGGAAAGATGTATTCAAAGTAGATAGTTCTGAGCCCCTCTTTCTCTGAAAGGGAAAAGAGACTCTTACACTTACCTAGGTTAAGCTTCCTCCCACTTCTTTTCAGCTCTGATGTTTCAGCTGTGGCTCAGCTTACACAAAGCCCTGACAGCTAGACTAGGATCAGAAGACTTCTCTGTTGCAAAGTTTGCCTTTTTGCTCCTTGGTACTTTCAGGAGCTCAGGAGCAGCTCAGTATAATCTATCACCCAGATCAGCAATAGTTTTTTCCCAGTAGACCCATCTCAGTCCTAGGAACTTACTGACTACTGGAGTTTATTTACAACTTAGACTGTGAAGTTCAAGTGCAAAAGATAAGCCATGATTAGCATTAATTGACCCATTTTTAAAGCACTTTCAAGCATTTATAAATCCTCAACTCCTTGGTCATGCAGAGAATTAAAGCAATCTAAGACTGAAAAGCTAAGTGATTCACTAAAGGGTGTAGAGTCAGTCCTTAAAAGCACCTTAAAGCATTGGATTGCATGGTTCTCACCTGCAATCATCTCAGATTTGAGGGAAGCTTCAATAAGGGCACTCACATCTGTGGCACCAAACCGGTTTTGTTTTGTGCCTTTGCTATCTTCCACCTTTGGATCATTCTCTCCTTCCCATCATTTTTCTCCCTTTAAAAGAGTCTTCTGCTACTGGGAAGTATTATCTTTCACTCTACAGTGATCCCTTACTTCCCCTGACTTCTCATCTACCCACAAGTCTTCATTCTACTCCATCAGCTTTTGCATCACCACATACTTATCCTGCAGCACTATTCAGCTGTAGCATCAAGCAGTCTGGCTACTCCCTTATTAACCAACTATGAGCCACAAGTAGAACCACCTACACCTTTCCCTCCCAGCACCATGGAAGCAGTCAGATTAACTGCATGAGCACAGACTTTTAAGTCCATATTATTTGTCCTTGCAGTGAACTGAGCATAATAAGACTTAAAGATTTTATGTTCAACAACATTTCTCCTGTCACTGCACATCTAAAGGAATTCCACAGGACTGAGATTCTCCATAAATGAGCAGAAATACCTGGGTTAAGTGGTGTTGACAGTTTAAAGTAAAATGAGCTTGAAACTAGAAAAATCTGAAAGCAATGAGGGATAGTAAGCTCAACATCACTGACCAATAAGTGCACTCAACCTCTCCAAGACAGATTTTGACCTTAAACTGAGCAGACAGTTTACACTGAAAAAGCTCATTCGAAAGCTTGCTAGCAATACCTTGATTTGGTGGAAGCTACAGGGGGTAAAAGCAGCCCATGTTCATATGACTGAAGTATTCAGGACAGAAATCACTGAATGATTCTTACTTACTAACCCAACAGTGCTGCTTTGACTACTTTAAGTGAAACCTCCATTTACCCTGATGTGCACAGCTGGTATCATGAGCAGTTTATTTTAGGTATATGTACAAGTATGGTAGGACATACCCAGCTTTTCAAACATCTTCTGAATTGATGTCTCATTGGCATCCACCATCACACGTTTCTCATCCAGCATCAGGACATTCATGGAAAGCCATTTAGAAGACATCCACAGTGGGTGATCTAAACACACAAGAATCAACCTTGTACTGTACCCATGTTGCCCCATATTAATACTTTCCAGAATATTCTTGGAATCCTTAGAAAAGAAAAAGTGAATATACCATCTGGGATGAGTGGCACTGGAGGTTGGATCACAGTCCAGCCAGCTTTCTTGAAGAGCTCAATCTGAAAGAGTAATTTAATTAGACTCTCAAGAGTGTATTTAGAGTATTACATCCTCCAACTTACGTCATTTTCTCAGGATATTTCAATATGCATGACATCCCCTTCCCCCAGTTCACTATTCTTGCCCTCATTCAAGTTTCATCTACAAACCCAGTTTTCATACAAGCCTTTTTTAAACTTTGCATACCAATAGCATTTATTTCTACTGGGTTTATATATGCTAGGTATACTAAGATATGTTAAAGACAAAAAGTAGCACATGCAGTTTGGAGCCTGTTCAGTAAATATATTAGTAACAGCACAAACATATTAAAATCTTTATTTTCAGTATTATTTCTTCCCATAAGACTGTAAAATTCATTGATATAAATTGACATTTATAGAAACAAGCCCATCAGAAATAACATTTGAAAATACTTTCCATCATGCTTCATAAGAAACTTAATATGCAGTTTATTTAACAAAGGGAACAATGGAAAGGCATTCTCAGTAATAATTTGTGCCTCTAAGAACTACACAATTAAGTTAAAAATAAGAGGAGGATAATTTGGCTAAGGAGAAGTGACTTTTCAACTTCACTGTCCGAGTACTTGGAAGAGCTCTTAATTTAAGTGTTACCACGAGGCGGAGCTCTGATCCCAAACACTCAGTAACCAGCCTGGCCTGCAAGGATTTTAAAGAAAAGCTCCCTTTCATCCACACCATTCAAGAAAAGCTCCCTTTCATCCACGCCATTCACACACACCCCCACTGCTTCCTGGTCATCCAGAACTGCCAAGGCAGATTTTATAAAAGCAAGCTGCATCCATCTTTTCTATCTGCACAGACAGCCATTCTCTGTGAAAAATGTCCCAGCACATGGGTTAACAGGGAGGCCAAGAATCAACTCTTGCAAGGAAGATTACAACAAAGCAATGGAAAGGAAAAGGGGTGGGGAAAAAACTATGATTGTTTTAAAAATTATATTCTCAGAATGGATATTAAAAGAGGCAGTAATTCCATTACACCATTTGCATAGAAACCACTTGCTGATTCGAGACTAACACCGTTCCCAAAAGCTGTGCTATGCATGTGGCTCTGTAATTTCTGCTGGCACACAGCTCTACCCCACTGATTCAGGATCAGCTCAGCTATTCCCAGGTGGTTGTACAGCTCCTGAAGTCATGGGAATCCTCACAAAACTCAAGCACTGCAGTACAGGTAACCTGACTGTACCAGAGATGAGCTCGTACTCTCTGGAAGGCTTTCTCATCTGATTGTGCTCCTGAGCACAATCTTTTCTCAAGCACAACCTTTTTCTCAAAGTGTAGCAGCAGGTTCTCCATGTGTCTCCGTTTTCATACTCTGCAGAATGTATTTCTTGCTCAGTTATTCAAAGCTGAATGCCTGAGCCACCACCAGCTTTCTGCCATTGGTTCAAACAACACTAAAGGAGAAGAGGCTTCCAAAACAGGAATGAAAAGGGAGATGATGCTGAGTAGGAGAAACGCTCGATTTCTCCTTGGATACAATTAAAGTATTTAAGTAATGAAAGTGTTTAGAGAACTAGTATATCTAGGTACTTGCTTTGATACATTATTACAAATTGGATTACTTCCATCATGTTCAACCATGTACATAGAAAGAAACACACAGCACATGTACTTACATTCACACTAAGAGAGCGCAAAGAGCAGCAGCAGAAAACTGAGGAAGAACAATGGTCATTGCACTGCTGTGAAAGTTCTAGAGTCAAGATCCAAATACATCTCTAAGTTCCTGAACAACTGCCTGTGTTCTATTTAAATTCAATAATTTAATATTATTCAAGTGTATATAAAATAAATGTATGCAAGAGTAATTACGCAGGAGGGAAGTAATCCAGCTGAGTCTTTTTTAAAACACAAAACACTTTCTCCTCTTCTACAGTCTTACCTGGTGGCAGGGACGGTCTGGGTTAGACAGCACAAGACCAGGTCCAATGATATTAAAAGTGGCATCAATGTGCATGGGGTTAGGATCCTTAAAGGATATTATATGCACTCTGTAGTCTGGTGCAAGATGTCGTCTCATCCACTCAATACCCATATAGTTTGTAACCTGAAAACAGGGCAAAGTAAGTTTCACTAGGCTAGAATATAAACTGCATCCAAGTTTAGTTTGTCTAAGGTTTTATTTAATTAAATATTTAAAGACAAAATAATAGAGAAGTTTGTCCCTTTAGCTAACCCCTTAGCTGGAAGACAGAATGTTTGATATACAGGGTAAGACTATGAATAGCAATTTCTTTTTTCAACACTCTTATTTTAATGCTGCTCAGGAATTTAAAAAGATACAAATTATCAATCATTAAGATAGAAACCAAAACCATTGAAAGAAAGCTTTGTTTACCTGACTCCTTTGTACAAAGATATCTCTTCCAGCTCTAATGAAGTCAGCAGCATCAAAGCATGGCTCAAATTCAGTAGTTACAAATTTTCCCTGAGCAGCCAGTTTATGCCTGTCTTCAACAGAGTGGATTGGATAATTCTAGTTGTAGAAAAAGGAATAACAACTTTAGGTTGGAGAGATTAAGGGCAAGTTTTTAAATTATTTGCTACTGAAGAAGTATTTTGAAATTAAGAAAATGTGCTAATATTGATAGCTAGTGTGTTCCTTGGAGGTGTTTTTATTTTACTTGTTACAGAACAAAAAAGAAAGCCTAAATGTGGATATGTAAGGGAAAGGTTTTAAGCACATTCAAGAACAGCTGATAAGAGACAATAGTTATACCAAGAAATTAATTGCTCTTCAGAACCACTGTCTTGATAATATTCCAGCTTCTGGATCAAAAGTGTTCATTACCAGTGGAGTTTAACTATCAGTCCAACACATCACTGCACAGGGACAGCAATACTGGTATGCAAGCTATTCCCAACAAAAGTGGGCTCCCTGCTTTTCCACATTTTACAATGGAACAGTACTTCAAACTAGAAACCCGATCTTCATTATTTTAAATAATTTTAAAATGAAACAAGGCAATCAACAATCAGCTCTGGAAGTTTTCTAATCCTGACAGATTACGCTAAGGTAATTTTTTTTTAACAAAGACTTCTTTGTATCATTGATGTCACTGTTCCCAGAAAGTCATAATCATTCCACAACTAGTTTACTGCATTTATTGTAAATGCTATTACCAAGGTCCCAATGCATTTGGGGACCTATAGGAATCTACCAAAATTGTCCAAGTCAAAATTATTAGAAATATTAAGATACACTTAAAAATTTGGAAGGTAAATGCTCACAGTTTAGATCATCCACTATTTCTTTTATGTAACTCTCAAAATACTCATCATCATGCAAAACAAGTATTATGAGTTGGGTTTTTTCCTGTGACAAAATACATATTCTTTCCCACTTTCCTGCACTCAGGACATTCTCAGAGAATCTTAATTCTTTAAAGTAGTCTCTGTGATGTGTTTTTAGCATTCCTTCCTCCTTAGTAATGTTCAGTTACAGCCCGTAACCAAAACAATTCAAGGCAGAGGAATTCAATAGACACAACTTCCTGTTCCTTATTCCCTAATTGCACACACTTAGTTTCAGCTGGAAAGGTTACAGCATGTTTGCAAACACTAGAAAAAAACCACAAATCTCCAGAGTTGTGCCATTCCCCTTCCCCAGTATTGTGAAACATCAGGTTGAAATTATCAACAAAATTCTGTATAATGAGAACTGAAGTTCCAGAGGAAAATTAGAACAGTACCTGATCATAGAGTTCATCTGCCATTGTGGGTTTAGGGGCAGTTGTCCACTTAGCACCACTGTTGAAATAATCTTTGATTAGTCGTCTATATGCCCTGTACTCAAAGAACCGAGCACGCCAAGCCATAGGTGCTTCAATAATTTCATTTCCCACCACTAACAGGATGTCTCTTGGCATGGCACCATACATACCTGAAAGGGAAATGGCCATTAACTTATGAGAAAATTATGTTTTTCTCAGCTCTTTCAGCTTATTCATTTTTTACTCTCCTTTTCACCATTACTTCCACTCAAAATAATGGCAAAAATCATCATTAGCAAAGTCAAGAAACCAGCACATAATATTGGCTGCTTACATTCTTCAGTAATTTTTCAAAGTGACATTTTTTGTGCAAAATACACGCAACTTTTGCTACAAAACGTCACTCACAACAAATTCACTGCTAGAAGAAAGCCATCCACCACTGTGTAATTTGGTTAATGAAAATTAACTAGACAAATGCTTATGATTTACTGAGATGACTTTAAAAGGTGACGATGGGTAGCAAATTTTCCAAGTGAACATAATTTCTTTATATACAATCCTTTTAAAAAAAATAATAGTACCGAAGAGGAATTTGATGGAATACAGAACCTGTGCAGGAAGTACTCCCATCAGACTTTTCATTAACATTATCTGTTCCCTAATGCATTTTAATTCCACTAGGACAACTTATCAACACCTTTGATGTGAAAGGAGACTGAGTATGGCTCCAAGTACACTTGGAAAGCTGATATGAGCCAGCGTGCTCTCAGTGCAGACAACCAAAGCTATATGGTGCTACACATGGAGGAATGTGGACAGTAGGTAGAGACATTCCAATTTCCTTGATACCAGCAAGGATGTCCCTGGAAAACTGTTGCCTATGACTATTTTGGCCTCTATAGTTTCAGATGAATCCAACTCTAGAATCCAATGAAGAGCTATCAAGACAGCAAAAGGCCTTACAGCATTTGACCTGTCATATGGCAAGCAGGAGACAAAGCAGGAACAGTTTACAGCTGCTTTGAGGGCCATTAAACATGACAGATGAACACTTCTTGGCAGTGGCAGTGACAACATAGGGAATCTGGCAACAGGTTAAGGTGGGGGAAGTTCAGGTTAGTTATCTGGCAAACTTGTGTCATCTGGAAATCCAAGCAGCACTGAAGCAGGTCAGCAAACCAGGAGGCAGAATCTCCAAGTCTGCAGATCTTTCAAGCTGTAGCTACACGAAGCCGTCACTGACCTCACCTTTACAATGGCAATAATCCTGCTCCTAGCAAGAAGAAAGACTAGATGACATCCAAAATGTCTCAGGCAAGGGCTAAACAGACAAGACCTTCAACAGTGGAAGAACATTTACCTGTAGACTCAAAATCAGGTGTTTTATACTTCACAGACCAGTCAATTGGATCAGGCCTCTTGACAATAACACCTTCTCCTTTCAAAATATTGCACATCTCTTCAATTTCAGCAATAGCTTTTTTTAAATGGTCTTTGGGGAAACTCTGGCCTCCAAATTTCTGATAAAATCCCCAATGCTTCTCATACGTGTTGGCCTAAAACAAAAGGACATGTGAGTGACAAAGAATAAGCATCATTTATTTTGGAGCAAAATAGATGCCCAAGACACAATTCTTACTGTTCAAATTTTCTTGCTCTTGACCCTAAGATGTTGGAGTGTGCCTTACATCTGATTCTTGCAATATTTTGAAGAGTTCCTAAGAATTGTTCATGTCCTGCTGATTCTTTTAAAATAAAAGAAGAAGAGGGGGCAGGGGAAAAAAAGAAAAAAAGGAAGGGAGAAGTGTCAATATTTCATAAATTCTCAATTATTGCCTGGTTGGAAATCCTTATCCTAGCCCTCTGCCGTGTTTATTTTTATCCTTACAATTTCTATTTTTCTATTTATACACACCATCAGCAAGGTTTCACTGTGGCTGTGTGCAGTCACTAAACTCATGTAAGTGCAGGTGTCAGACTAGTTGTGTGGGGCTGATGTCTTCACAAATACTTATATACAGTCACAAAGTATGAGCTGTGTGTGCTGAGCAGGCTCATTGGACCAGCAGATTGCTTCAATACTGGTAATGGGCTGCACATGCAGCATGATGCCCAAGAAAAGAAGTCCTCTGAGGAACAGCAGGAAAAAAGGGAATTCCAGGAAAATTCTGGAATATGAAGAAGTAAGTACACATTTGATTTCCACCTGCAAGTTTAGTCTGACTTTTAGATAGGATTTTCAGGACATTTAATTTCCTCTTCCATTTCCTCTATTTTTGGATATAGATGGATCAGTAACAGAAAACCTATTCTAAATAATGTAATAAATATTTCTTCCTGTCTTTAGCCATAGCACTACAGAAAGCCTTATTATTAAACCATAGATGAAAACCAAGAGACTGCATTACACTTCAGTTAGTATTTAGTGACCAGAATTGCCAAGTGGCCATGAAAGATTTGGTCCTTATCACAGGACACCTGTACAAACACACCAAACACAGCAAACACTATAGGCTCTGCTATTTAATAAGGCCTTCCAAATATGTTTTTAAATTAAACCAACCTTGAGTTCATCTCCAAAACGCAAACATCTGTAGTTGCCTTGTTAAAACCTCCCTTTAGTTACTGTCACAATGGTGATATCAGGAATTCTGAAGCCATCCCAAGTACAGGTAAAAGGGCTTGTGGGCTAGAAGGGGCCACACTTCAGGTACAGCAGCAGTTTAGAAGATGCCAAAAATACTAAATTCACCTCTCAGAGTTGGATTAAAGCAAGTACAATATTTACAGGCCTAAATCCTCTGCTGATCCTGTGATAGTCTTCTCAAATTAAAACCAAATTCAAAATAATGTCCTGGTTTTCATGGGTAAGAAAATCCAGACATACAATCAAAACAAATTATGCTGCTTCAGATCAACGTGTCTGATGTTCCTCTGTCATGTCAGTGTTAGCAGAGATGCAAGTGCAGGCAGGGCCATTCATCTGAAGGCATGCCTGTTCCCCTTTAACAATCCAGGCTATCCACTCTGATCTCTAATATTTCTGGATATTTGCCCTCATGTTACACTAGTGAGAGAGAAGAAACAAGATTCAACCTTAACATTTACACAGAGAGCCCCAGAATGGGCATCCTGCTCCTCCAGTACTGAAGCTTCTTCTCATCCTTCCTGAAGGAATTTATTCTTTTTCTATAAGTGAGGTCTTGGGTAAGTTGATCACCTCAAACTTGCCAGCTGGTCAGAAGTCACATGGAGATCATATGAAGTGCTTAGCATTCCTATGGAAACATGTTCTGCTAATGAGATAAATTCGTCCTATGGAGTGAAGCAAGCTATTCTCAGAGCCAGGCGTGATGCATGTGAATATCATCATCCCTGAGAGGTGCAGCTCCTCTCTTTATCATGTGTCTTCTAGTAGTGCTTTTTTTCTAACCTGACAAACCACACTTGTGTTGCACTAATACAACAGCATAATCTTGAAGTTACAACAGACTAACACTACTCATATTCCCTACTTTCTGAATATCTGGGAAAAGGGTATATGGCTGGGACATGTATTTCATACCAAATCAGGGTCGAGATTTCAGGCCTCTTTGATCATATACATACAAGTCAGTTCAGACTGTTCAAAGTACCATGCCAGGACACAGGAAAGAACTTTAAATAATCTCCTCAATGCACCTTATAACCTCCTGTCTGAGAGTACCCGAGACACTGCAGCAACATTTGAGACAAATTCATTCTTTTTAGAGAACAATTTAAGCATTTGTGTAAGGAAAGATTGTCTATAAGAAACAGAATTGCTCCCTGGAGTTGCCATATATTTTAAACATTTTTGTGGAAAACAAATAACATTATCAAGATGTACCTTAAAACTAGTAATGCCAGTTATTAAGTTAAGGAAATTGAAACAGAAATTCAAATCAAAAGTCTTTTTGCCTAATTCAGTAGCAAACACACACTCCCATATTCTCACTCAAGATATAGTGATCTGTTCACCAAAAATGCATTATTATTCACAAAATATACTAAAAAGCATTGAGAGTACAAAGCTATAAAAGTTCAACTGCTTCACTAAGTGTTAACTGCTTCAGAAGACTCCAGAGTGAGATTTTTCACTGAAGTGCTATTTCAAAAAAGGGCATCTTCCTAATTAATGCTGTTGTTCACCTCCTTGTTAAGATTCCCCAAGTTTCCAAATAGTGTGTTTACCTCTACATAACCTACACAGTCCATTTCAAACTCTGAAAAGGATATGCAATAAAGTGTCAGCTCAATTAATATTCATCAGATATGCAGGGCTCTCTATTCAATTCCTTCCTTCCTCCTTCTTATGCCAAGCACAGCAGTCCCACATCACAGCAAAAGGATTTGTGTATACCAAAACCACATCTCAAAGTACAAGAGAATGCTGAATGCAGACATAGTTCCTGCATTTAAATATTCGATCAATAAACCTGCATACAATCTTAAAACCCAGCCTCAACACCAAACCCACCAAACTGTTATGATTTGAGATGTATTCTTTAAAGTGTCTCAGGTCCAAAGCTTCACATTTTCCTTACAAGAATCAAAATCATTAGTTTCAAACTGCAGTTTTTATAACCAGTGACCCTCATGCATACTTGGCAGATGGCATGTGAAACACATCAACCCTACTGTTGCTATTTACAGGGGCAGGAACAGGGATTTCTGGATATGGTATTACACTGCAGCAACACACACATACACACCTTACCTTTCAGCCCCATGGGGATTTGAACAACAATTAATCTATTAATTAATAGTAATAGTCAAGGTAGGATCAAACTACTGTTTGGATTTCTCAGCAACATCCCCCAGGTAAAGTTACTGTTGTAGTTTCTACAGCAAAATTTAAGACAAAAGCAGAGGAAATTAGAGAAAACCACGTCTCAGCTAGCATGCTCTGTTCCCAGTACCTGTTGTGGGCCTGGCAGTTGACATAAAGCAAAGCTAAATCTTGTTTAACCCTAATTCACAAGTATTTGAATTGCAGAGGTAATCCTATCCTTTGACATTCCTCATTCAGCTTTTGATATCACGTTACAAGAAAGTGAAGTTCTGATCTCACGTGAGTAGTTATAGCTTAATAGGCAGTGAAACCTGTATAGCATGTCACACTTCAGCAAGTTAGACATTTGAACTATTTTTTCTGGCACTAAAGCAAGCCCTTGGCCACTATGCAAGAACAGAATTTTGCTTTGCTGAATGTCACAATGCAAAAAAGTTAGACATTTTTTTCCTTACTCTTCCTGTGCATTCATTATAGCAGTCTTGTAGAGATGCATATACACTTGTCTATTAGGAATGCTAACACTCATTCACTTCTTTCTCTGAAGCTGATAGAGTATCTTTGGAGTGTCTGAAAGAGGATTCCAGAGATTGGTAACCGATCTGAAGCTTTCAAGGAGTAAATAAAAGTCATAATGAAGTCAGTAGTGAAGCTTTCATTGTGCTCACTGGCACCAAGATGTCATCTCAGGTGTCCCAATGTAAGTGAAATCATTACTCTGCTATCTGGGGATTAGAACAACCAAGCTGCAGAAATTCATTCATACCCCTCCAACCACTTCTACCCAGAATCACAGCCCAGATTCTGGGAAAAAAAAAAAATAAATACAAACATAAAAAGGGCTAGGAGACGTCTTCTCCACTAGTATATCACAAACTTCTCCAAGATGACCATTTCCAGCACTTTAAATATATTTGCAGTATCTTTGTTTGCCATGGGCAGAAATATTGTCCCAGCTCATTTTGCTGTATTAGCCATGGATTACATGCTGCCCTGGAGACAGTATTGTACTGTAACAATGGCAGAGAATGATTCAAGAACATCCCACAAATGCAGGTAACACACATACACAGCAACTTTGAAGTCCAGGTAAAGCACCCAAAAATCTGAAGCAAGCCCATTTTTTGAGTGTTACTGGGGTTTTTTTATTAGATTACAAGATTTCAGATAGCACAGAAAATGGATTTATTTATGTTGCTGTTGCAGTTTTAGGCACAGAAAAAAATCTTGAAAACCAGAAGAGCATGTATTTCCACACAATAGCGACTGTAGCACACAAGAATTGCAGTGAGCTCCTTCAGAGCTATTTAATACAGTTGTCCCACTAGTCCACAGCTATAGATTTCAGTCTTTCTCAGACTATTAAGTAGAAAACTACACTTGTTTTTTTTCAAGTGGTAACCCTACTTAGTTCCAAGCCAAATTAAAGTTTCACTATCTCAAAAGCTAGTGTGTGCACTTCAATAGCATCAGGGCTATATTACTAGAGCAGACTGCACATATTAGAGATTCTCCTTATTAGTGACTTCTCTTAAAACAGCTAATTCAGCTGAGAGTGAAAAAAAAAAGCACATCCCTCATCAACATGGCTATACTGTAGTTTCACAGATGTAAACATCTACTTTGAAAGAAGAATCCTCAAGAGTAAACATCATACCTTGTACACTGTAAAGCGTAAGCAAATTGCATGTATAAAACCCACACTATTTTCTATTTAGGGTTATTTTTTTTATTGCTTACCTTAACCTCCACAGAAAAAGGTGGGACACAAGCATTTTCAGCTCTTCCCACAATGACCTCTTCCAGTGGGTCCCATTCATTGTATGAGCAAACAAGACAGTCTTTAGGCACAGGGCTGGTAGCCTTGTCATCAGCAGCACAGGTGTTCTGGGAGGCCGTGGCTGCCTGGGTGCTCTGGAAAGTTCGCTGCACCCATCCTGTAAAGACTCTTCGAAGCTTAAAATAAAAATAAGAATGAAAATTACACTTCCCTTACAAAACGCAAAAAGCGATGGTTCATCCCAGAAGCGCCTTAACACTGTAATCCCAAAGCAACATACCCTATTTGGAGCATTAACAGAAGCACAGCTTGTTACAGCCATTCTAACTTATTCACAGCGTATTAGACGCTTAAACGACATTTTGCCTTTTAAAATGCACTCAGGTTAGAAGGGTAATGACACAGAAGCACAGCTCTGACAGTGGCTGTCACCGAACTCTGCGCTGCTGAGCGAGCCTGTCAGAGAAGCCGCAGCCGCCCCGCACCCTCTTGCCACCGCGCGGAGCGCCCCGACGAAGGGGCCACACAGGACCCCGTCCCCACGGAGCATCCTCAACCCCACCAGCCCCCACCGCGGCGGCACCAACCCGTGAGCCGATGTAATGCGCCGCTTCGGCTCCGCGGCTTCCCCCGCGTAAGCACCGCACTCGCAGCATCTCTGCTGGCAGGACAGCGCACGAAAAGCTCAGCTCAGCTCAGTCCGGCTAAGCTAGGCTAGGCTAGGCTAGACTCGACTCAGCTCGGCTAGGCTAGACTCGACTCGACTCGACTCGACTCGACTCGACTCGGCTCGGCTCGGCTCGGCTCGGCTCGGCTCGGCTCGGCGCCCACCCCGGGACTGCGGCCCGCGCCCGTCCCGCCGCCTTTATGGGGCCCGTCCCGCCCCTCCCGGGGGCCGCGGGGAGCGGAGCCCGTCGCGGGGGCACCGCCCGCAGCTGCCGTCGGGGGCAGCGGGGATTTCATTTCCACGAAGGGCTCTTCGGCAGCAATGTGGCTCTGAAGATTTCCAGTCACGTATAAAATGCCTCTCTAAAAAGCGTACCGAATGGCGTAATTCAGTTATTTTTAGTGATCAAATATGCGTGTTCTTCATTAAACCTGTAGTAAACAGGTTCAATATTACCAAAAATTCCAATATTTCATGTGTTGAGAATTCAGATTTTTAGACTATGCAACTTAAAGAGTTTGTGATTTGCCTATAAATATACAAGAATATCCCAAACTATTTCAAATTCTGGCTTCTCAAAATCTTTATTGTGATATACTGAAAAGTCAACTTAAAACCTAAACCAGTTAGCTCCTCATAGACCTATACTTGTGTTTCCCTGCAAAAATGTCTTCCATCTCAACAGAAAATGTCTACAAGGACAAATGGGTTTGCTAACAGCCCTACTCATATTTAGTGTATCCCTCTTAGCCTGATTGTGCTATTCTGTGTTTTCTTAACTTTGCATGTAAGTTCACTTTTAAATCATTCGGTTTTGCCTTGCAAAGTAAAAACCAGACACAGCAAAAATTACTTTTATCAGAGTTATTCCATTTAAAATTGGTAAAAAACCCTGCATCTTTCTTCAAACATGATTTTTGCTTCTGCTTTTATTGCCCATGCTGTGCCTTGTTCCATACTCCTCCAGCCTATGTTTCACTCTCCGGAGCTGGTACATCAGGGCTGTGAACACACACAATATTTAACGTTACTTGTATATGCAAGATCACAGGCAGTGCTAGTGAACTCAGCAGACATACCTGCAGCAGAAGAAGGTAAACATCACTAGTAGTAACATATATGAAAACATAAGCTATGACTTTAGAATACAGCAAATCAGCCACAGCTTTTACATGCCTTAGATAATACGAGTAAGCAAATTTTATTCTACTAAGTGGAATACATTCAGCAGTTTGCCTTTTTGACACAGGTAAACACTACACCTTCCTACACAAATAGCACAGTACAGTTCTCCATGAATTTACATAGTTCTTGGAGAAAAGTTGATTATTTTAGTTAGCATGATACCAAGCACATGTCACCCAGTTTCATATAACTGCAGAACTTTCTCATAAACCACTCCGTTTTTTAGGGCTCATTTGTAACATAATTACATCAAACACTATTCTTGTACCAAAAAGTATAAAAGGATAATGCTTTTTAAATTTTAAAAGGAATTTTCTTGCTGCTATCTAATTTCTAATTGCCAGTTTTCTAATTAAATTTTTTCAAAAACCTCAAGCCACACGTTTACGCTAGTTCTGCTCAAATGCTTGTTATTAGATTAAGCTGATTTTGCTAAGGTCACTTTACTCACATTGACCTTCTAAAAAAATTAATGATTGGCTTGTGGCTAAATCCAAAGGTCTTGCTTCCTTTTCTGTCCTTTTCAACTTATCAGCTAGTTTTGGACCTTTGGATCATTCTTTATCAACTCAGTTTACATAGTTTTTCTGACTCTGCACACTACTTCTTTCCCTACTTACTACCTATGTTTGATGCTTTATAGGGTCCCTAAAACTGTCCTCGCCATAATTGCAACAAGCTTTTGCTGAGTGCTATACAAATTTTTTTAATTTTTCTTCTGGACTGACTTTTTTTTGCTCACAATTTCTTTTTAGTGAAAACATTCTTTCCCATATCTCACAGGTCTGTTTCTCTTTTTTTAGGGGTAGCTCCAAACCAATCTTCATCTAAGTCTAATCAAAGCAGAAATACTTTCCTTTTCCTAACTGGCACATTTATGGTCTGACCTAGAGACCTTTACTCACGGTAAATAGCATTTTCCTCCCAGCCTTTATACCAGTCATTTGACCCCCAGACTGCCCTCACATGGGCCTTGATACCTGCAATGCTATCAATGCACTAACCATCCACACTGCACTCTAGTGATATCACTGCATGTCTGTCCTCACCTGACCATCTTCGGGCTCACTTGAAAAAAACCCTCTTTTGTCTCCTAAACAGTTACTTATTTATATTTCTTTGCTTACATTTTTTTGTTCCTTCATGTCCAGTAACGACCTCATACAGTTTGCATTTGTGGTGTATGGAAGTGTCATTCCTTACAGTCCCTTCTTCAAAATGAGAGTCCTCTTGCTTTTTGTGTATTAGGCAGCTCTTTATATCTTCTTCCTCTTCTACAAGAAGGACTTGATCTAGCAGTGTACATTTTAATAGAGACATAATTCATGGAACACACCACCAGGGATGACTATTCAAATTTATAGCAAGCCAAGTTCATTCATTTAAATACAAGAAATTTACTTAAATATGTGGTTGACTAAGCAGGCACTGAGCTTTTTGGATCAAAAATCTTATTAGAAAGATCACATCATTAATGTTATTACACAAACTGCTAGAATTATTGTAATACCTTGAAAGCTCAGCTCATTAACCAAAAGCTTGCCAATTATTTTAAAATTATGTGCTGATCTAGTAAATATATTTTCTTCCCCTCCAAACTTCATCTCATTATGGAATTTTAACTTGAAACAGAAAAAAGAGCTTCACATTGCTATTGTTGAGACCTGGCCTATAAATATTAACTAACAAGTGATGATTTGGGGTTTTTTAATGGGGCTCTATGCATGTTTTGTAATATTCTATCCATCATTTTTGAATGACATAAGGTGCCTTGCAGACTTATCTCATTCTGATAACTATGTAATCCATTTAAAACAACGTGGTTCCAGTTAATGAAGAGCAACATTCTGGATCAACAGCATGAGAGAATAAGATATTAAGTAGTAAAATTGTAATTTAAAACTATAGAACTAGAAAAAACAACCAGATACATAGCAGAAAGAAGTTATCCTTGGCAACAAGACCAATGTTACTGAAGATAGAAGTATAAACTCAGCTATGTTTTAGGACAGTGTCTGGTCTTAGTTTTACATATCTTATCTCTAACACATCTCTATTAGAGAAGCAGAAGTCTCAAGGGATTATACCACTGCTTAAATATGAATTTCCATCTGTCCAGGAATTGAGGTCCTTAATTGTTGTTGTTTAGATTTGCAATGTGGCACAGCAACATCGCTGAAGCACTTGGGGGACATGATATTTAAGATTAAGGAACAGCTTACCCTTTCTTACTAGTATTTTTGTTATATTACCTATTAAAACAATTTGGTATAAGATATCTAGTGTGATCTGGTCTTAATATTTACATATATTCAATAATTTTTACCTCACAGAAACTTAATCGGCTCAAAAATACAAACATGAGAGACTTCAGTGCCTTCTTCTAGTGCCTTGTCAAGGATACTGCTTGCTAAATTCCAACAGACTACACCCACAGGAAGAGAATTTGGCACAGCACATCTTATCTGTTAGCTATCTGAAGCAACACAGAAGAATCCAGTATGCTTCTTAGAAAGCAAGTTTCAGACTTCCTGAAGTTCAAAAGTCTGGACTGTTCCAATTGAAAAGAATAAATGCACCTCAAAATATTAAAATCAATGGGGTTTTTTCCCTCCTTTAAGATCATAATTTTATAGTCAACTCTGCACTCCAAAACCAGTCAAAATATTTTTCTACACATAATGGAAACAATTTCTCTAAGTTAAAATATTTTACTTTAACTTGTGGTCTATAATAAGAGCTATAAACAATGTACTGCTTTCAAAGTCCTTTGAAAGATATTTCAATTTTAATTAAATAATATAAATCTTACTTTGTCATTCTTCACACTCAAAATATGTAATTAAATTTCTCCAACCAAACAAGTTACATATATAAAATGGTGGGCCATCCTTTCTCCCCAGTCCCAGCTTTGCTGAACCCAATTTAATCCTTAAACTTCCTGACAAACTCGACGTGGGTTCTGCCTATTGTATCTTTTATTGAAGAACAAATCCTGTAGCTTTCCCCACAAGCCAATTCTGTGTAATTCTTGGAAGATTTTCTGTTCTTCCATGTCAGGACATCTTCATTGTGTGATACACTGAATGCCAAATTCTCCATCAGACTGAACATAGTTTACTGCAATGGTGTTTTGACCACAGAATGAAACACTCCTATTACTACAAGAAGTAAGTGAAACTGATTTCCTATTTTTTGTGCAATTCATATGGTAAATGATAAATCATAACCATAAACTGGATGGCATTTAATATAATCACAGATCAGAATTTATAGGGAATCTCCACTAAGTGGACACACTTATCTAACAGCTCTGCCACCTTTTTGTTAGTTGGGGCACTTTGGGGGTCTCTTTATCCCTAACCAGCTATTATCACAGAACTTGTAGAAACTTAATACCACTGAGACCTATGACCCTTTCTAAAATTTGTCTGAAAGCAGCCAACAGGTTCAAGTTACAGGGAGGGGAAGGAGGGAGCAGACACAGACATATATACGCACATACACAACCCATGGTCATGTAACCTTCTGTTCTTGGAAGCAAGGCTTAAACCTTCCTTGTCTTTCAGAAATCAAAAAATCTCATGACTGAAAGCAGATGACTTATGTAGATGTTTTCTATACAAAACTTAGGTAGCAATAGATCACAATTTTCTAAAGTTGTTAGTCCATTAGTATGAGTCAATTCTTTGTGTATTATTTGATTTATTTGTGCAAATATTGCTCTTCATATCTTTCTGTTGAAATATCTTTAAAATTTCCTTGCAAAATGCAATCAAATTACATATACAATCAAAATTCATTTCAACACATATAATTCACTTTATAATTCACAATTTAGTGTATTGCACTAAATTTCAAGCATGTCTGATAATTTATGAAATAATGCAACTCCTTTTTTTGGAACCAGGTAGCTGAAATACTAAAAGGATGTAGAGAAACACAGTTATGTATCCGCACCTGAAACAAGGCTCAGTAACTGAGCAAAGGACAGGTAGTAGAGGTGCACATATGTGAAGGGCAGGACACTGGTCAGGGAGGAGATACAAGGTGCAATTGAAATAGAAAACACAGTGACAGAGCTCTAGTGAAATAATTGTTAGACAAAACTTTTGGCGTAAAAGTAGTAGAAACCCAAATCTTTGGAAAAATAAAATTTGCTCAAGTAAAAATATCCCCCTGGTTTCAGGAAGATAAGATTTTCCACTGTCCTTCTGGCTACTCACAAACCACATTACATCATAGAAATGGCTGATTTAATAATTAAATTCTTTTCCTAACAGAGCTTGCAGAAATCCACATTCTGATTAGCTACACTCTGTGTGTGCATATAAATGAGTACCAGCACACATGTAAATACCTGTTTTAATTTTAGATGTCACGTTTCTATTATAGAAACGTGACAGAGCTGACAAAAGTTCTGTGAAGGCAAAGGATCTGATGGCCATAATCCATGACATTTTACACTCTGTCATTGCCAGAGGCAGTGCAGTGCTAACTACTGAAAAATGCTGGAGGTTCATGCAGCAAGAGGCACTTCACTTGGTGGGATAGATTTCATTCAGACCAGCATTTCCATGTATACAGTAACATGATCTGCCAACATTTTCTAGGGTCAGTACTGTGATGATACTTTCTCTCAGGGCTGCCAAGTGAACTTCATGGCTCTAGCACATTTGAAATCTCTTGAATCTCAAATATATGGTTTTGCAACATAGCCTGCTGTACATAAGCATTTAACATTTGGGAACTGCTTCATATCTTTCTAGAATAATATTTATTGAAATTATTAATATAACTTTGCTGTGTCCTGAAATAATAACTGCATCCAGTTTTCACTCGCACTGCAACTAAAATTGCAGCCTATCACATTATCCATCTGAACAACCATTTCACAAATTATGACTCCTTTAACCAGTATGTGGCAGGCAACTGCAAGTAAGCCACTAACCTCCTAATTTGAAGAGGTTTTGCATGATTTTTGTTTAAATATTTAGCATTTGTTCCACTTTCTTTCTTGGAAGAGACAGGAAGCTTTGGCTCTCCAATAACCTCTTATCCATACCAAGCTTTCAAGAGAGGACAGCCCAATGCACCACAGTTATTAGACTTCTTTACTTTAGGGAGTACAAAAACGAGCTTTCCTCTGCTTCTCCTTTCTACACTGAACCATAGAATGCTTTGAAGAGATTCCCTGAAAAGAGGAATAAGCCACAGAACCTCAGTCACTCTGTGCAGTTTCTTGAGCAGTTACTCAAGCTACTGTTCTCTAGCACATGCATGCAGTTTATTTGTGTGAAAGGGCCTGAAGTACCCTTAGGTTGAACTAGATGGCAGAACTTGTCTGTTTAGTTTGCTGCTGCTCAGTAAATAAGGTTGTGAGAGCAAAGCATATTCTCCCCCCTCCCCTTTTTCTAAGAAAACACAGTTGTTTGATAAGCACATTCCACCACTTGATTCTGTTGTTGGCAGCACCTGTGAATGTTGCTTATACTCTACTCCCTTTGAAAAGTTTGCTGAGTATAATCTTGCCTTGATGGTAGGATAGTAACAAGTTATATATATATATATATATATATAATGTCTCCTTCATAGAATTTAATAAATTCATGGTGAGTTTTATGCTGAATCTGATTCAAGCTTAAAATCAGTGGTTAACAAAACAACATTGGATTTGGACACATGGATGTTATTTACTCTTCCATCACAAGTGAAAAAAAGTGGTGAAGTCAGACTTTGGTGGAAAGGAGTAATTTTAAATTCTCAGCCAACCTTTCTTCTTAATCCTTTCATCTCCCCTTGGCTACTCCAATTACTAACAGATAACAGGTCCTCAGCAGAGGACAGCGCAAGGAGCTTGCTTGCAATGACTGGGATACATTTATTAACACAACTAACTGAACTCTGAACTGACTTCTGCTGGCATAGCTCTGGAAGGAGTTTAGCTGTGTGTCTTTAACGAGCCTACAGAATTCAAAATCTATTTATGGGATGGAAACATTTTCTCAACTTCATGAAAGAGAATTGAGCAAGGCTCCCTTTGGAGTTTCTTTATTAGGAGAGGAGATAATTCCTGAGCTTTGGCAGCTCCCTTCACTGATCCTGGAAAGCACATCTGTTCTGGTGAATCCCAACCATGTCCATCCAAGGAAGAAGAGGATGGGTTCAGTTCCAAGAATCTAGTTACCATCCAACACCAGGAATCTCTCACATGTTGCTGTAGACTATTACAATTTTGAGCCTAGAATTTCATGGCAGTTGTTTTAACACCTCTGCAACAGAAAGATGTCTCACTGTGACTCAGACAGCTTCACCTAGAATTTCTTTAGCCAGTCATAAATGAGTAGAGAGCTAAACCTAAGCTCACCACTCAATCCAAAACAGCTTAAGATTTTTAGCTTCAATACACGGTATTGAAGGAGAGACTCAGTGGGCAATTTTCTAGCAAAACAAGTTCTTAGCTGCAAAATGCCAATTTCTTGGCTAGGAAGGAGATTTCAAATCCAATAAACTTAGGAAGAACAGAAGCATATAGCACACAAATCTGGACTATCTATATGGTTTTGTGTAACAAGTCATGGAATGTTTATTTCCAGATGGGTTGCACCATTTTATCTTTTAAAAGCAATGTCATTAACATAAAGGAACAAAAAAGAGCTACAGCAAAGTACAGGCACCCTGTAACATCGAGATGTCTTGATTTTAGGAGGGACCTTCGCAATCCATTAGATAAAACTTCCTTGGAAATTCTAGTCACAATAATGGCTCACTCCTTTTGAAGGAGACTTTTTTCAAAATTGGTGATTGCAAATTATTTCAGTGAACAAAGATGTCAAATCAGCTGCAACTGGACCAGCGAGTGAGCTCACCCAACTGACCTACTAGACATCCTGACGCATTACAGACTTCTAAGCATCATCTCTCAGAAGTGGGGAAAGATATGGAAAAGTACCAATAAACTGCTGATGTTAGCACAGTTTAAGTAGTGCCAGAGCATGTATTTCACTGACCTTCATCTCCTGAACCTCTGCCAGGCAGGGAGGGTGAAAATGGAATGTCTTTGAACTCCACCGTGAGTAGGTTTGGTGATTAGACTATGAACTTGGTTCTTACATTTACAAAAATTATTTTGCCTGGTTAATAGACACCTTGCATTCCTCCCTAAGGTGGGAGGGAACAGAGGGAGAATTTGAGATGTAGCACAGAGGGAAGGGAGATCGAGCATTCCTTCTTATATATTAGTCCTAATATTGGTACTAATATGACTCCTTAAAAGGCAGTTAAACTCAGTGAGTCAACAGAAAACTCACCCAGCAAAGCACAATCTTCTCCTGGCTTAGTAAGCTGAATTCATCCCTGAATGTCAGAAAAGCACCACAGCAGGAGCAAGGAAGGCAGTGGAGTTCGGAGGTCACATAAGGAGGACAGGGAAACAAAATCACCCCTTTTGGCTACGCCAAGGAATTAGATCAGGTCAACCTGTCCCTTCTGAGAAATGTTCCAGAAAAACTGTGGTAAAACTGCAAATAAACATTGAATAGAAACTGTAGTAGGTGTGAATTTGAAATGTGACAGAAAGACATTTGAAACTGAAAAATTAACCTTGAAGGCTTCAGTTTAGCAATCCTGAAAAATATCCAGCTGTGAATTTCAGTGGGAAGTGTCAGGTGACGCAGGTAAGGAAAGAACAAACACAGCTGGCTTGTTACACAGGTTCTCTGAAGGCACAAGTCATCCACTCTGAACACCATCTCTCTGCCATTCACCAGTAATTAAGTAAGTGTTGCTTTGTGGTACAATTGTTGTCACACAGCTAGCTAGAATGGTGCATGCTGTCTTGTACCATTACAGTGTAATCTCCCATCAAATCAGAACAAAATAGAAAACTGAAAAGAGAGGAGGCTGTCTCTGCACAGAAAATGCTAAAGCTTGGAGCATCCTGTGGTTAGCAGCATGAGTATTGAGATTTCCCATGCTCCCTGTCTTGTACGGTGAGCCTGAATCCCAACTTAATACAAATTTCCAGTTACTTACTGCCCACTGGTGACATCTCGTGGATCAAAGCAAGATATCCTTGCCTCTTGGCAAACCCTGCAAAGCCTTGGATGTTGGCACCTGCGGAGTGGAAGTCTCTTTCCTAGGTCTAAGGAGCTTTATAGCATCTGACAAGGTATAGCTTTTCTTTATTTTTAACTTCCTTTCCTGCTCTATGAATAGAGCAAACAAACACTGTAGCAACAAAGAACTGAAAACAGAAGTAGGCAGAAAAAAAAGCAAATGGGAGAACAGAGCACAGAAACTGAGAAAAGAGTAGTGAATAAATGTAATGAACTGTACTTCCTATAAATGAAACATATTCTATTGTCTAAAGCTGAGTATAAGCAAATGTTGAGCAATTAGGATTTCGTAGCTGAAGTCAAGGGGAACCTGTGCACTGCATGACACAGTGGCAGAAATAGGTAAATAATAAGCACCACATAATCATAATTCCTTGCACCTACAAATATGAAAGAACTAACCCTCCCAGTATGCCTGTGCATCACTCACTGGAGCTAAAGACTCAGCTCAGATTCAAGCTGTGACACTAACAAATGTTAGTAAAACTTTGCTAAAAATATTACATTATTATGTGACTATTTATTTATTTTGGATGGTTAATTTTCAAGCTTCCATTTCAAAATAGAGAGGTGTTATTTATATAGGTTTAATATAGTTTATTATCATATAAATTTATTATCTAAGTTTAAATTATGCACTCCCTTGTGACCTCTGCAGTCACCTTGAAATTCAATCCATCCCCCATGGAGGATATTGATGCAGAGTTTTGTGAATGTCAGCTATTGTGGAGCTATAGCAGGTTTTCAAGTACTTCCATAAAGCATTAGGAGGATGAAAGCTGGAAATGAGACTACTATGGAAACGGAACATTCGTGGGAAGTCATAAACCCATTAACTGAGCGCCCACTGAAGTATACAACCTAGCAAACAACTGACTCAATAAAAAAAGCACTTCTTGTCCCTTGGCTAACAAAATTGAAATCGGTACTTGGTTCAGCAAAAACACTGACGTTTACATACTGCAATTTCTAGCCAAGTGACAGCTGTTTGGGCAAAAGTATCAACATACACCAAGACAGTCCTAACCGTAATAAAGCACAAAATAACCCATCGGGATTAGTAATTCCTTCACAAAAATAACTTGAAAACCAGAAAAGTACCAGCCACTTCAAAATTATGCCACATCATATGCGACACATTTCATGATACATTAACTTCAAACAACATATGAAATAGCAGTTACCTGTTAAAAGTATAATAGTATATAATATTTGTATATAGACAAGAGGGTGTACTACTTTCTCCTACTTCTCACAGGCAGTTATCATCACTGGTAAAAAAGCTTCAAAAATATTCTGTAGTCTTTACAGTTGTGAAGCGACTCCTAAAAAAATCCCCAGGCACCAGTTTGAAACAGTAGCTCTGTTACAGAAGAACTGTAAAAACCCTCTAATTTATCCAAATGCTAAAGTCTAGTGAAAGTCAAAATTTACCCTAGACATAAATCAGTAAATTTTCACCCCAGCCAGCACACTGAACCAGCTCCTCACTCAGTCCCATGAGTTCTAACGCTGACTCCTGGAAGGACCATGTGAGCAGGAGAGGCAGTGCTGGCTGTGGGCCACTTAATCCACCGGGTCAAGTTTCAGCTGTAGCAGCTCCCTGGGAGGTCTGAACACAGCTAAATTGGACGGATCTGCTCTCTCCCACCCCGCTTGGACACCCAGGGTTTGTGGTGCAAAAAGAGCTGGCCAGAGCTCACCTAACAGCAAAGAGAATTTATCTGGCAATACAAAGTCTGCAGTGAAGTTTTCCGGTAGATCAATGACCTGAATCAGCGCACATCCTGGTGAAAAGCATCAGATTTCACATAAAAGGGCAGTAGAAAACTGAAGAACTGGAAATTGTCACTGTGGTGGTGCTTAGCGAAATATGAAAATAAAATAGCTGTCCTTATTCATGGTTGTTTAAACTTCACCAACAAGCACTGAGTCCTGGTTGCTGAGTCCACTCAGGAGGTGAAATTCCTGGAGTTTGTTTCAAGGTTGTCTGAATAATCAATGTGTCTCTTAGCCTTGCACAAGAGCAAAACAGAGAGGCTGAGACTGTAAATTCCGCCTGTGCATCTAGAAAATGTATAAATGCATGTGCGTGGATTATTTTTAAAAAAATCAAAAACCAACCAAACAAAAAAACCCAACAACAAAAAACCCCCACACTCCAAATGTCCATTCGCCTCACCTACCATTAGGCTATTCACCAACAAGTGAGGCATAGCACAGGGCTGGTACAAGGGGAAGGCAGGAACGTGCTTCCCGGGGCAGAGCACCATTCAAACTGCCATGAAGCCTCATCCTGCGATCCCCCTTGGAGCGCACCGCCCGCAGCTCTTCCACCCCTACAGCGCCCCTGGAGCAGGTGCCGTCAAACCAGGCGGCGCCTCTGGGGTTAGAAAGCCCTGGGAGGAAGCCCGGGCGGTGGCGTGAGGCGAGAACTCCTCGTTCCGCAGCCGTGAGGAGCGACCGCCGCACCCTCCCCGGCGCTCCGGGGGCGGTTCTGCAGATGATGCTGCCCGCGCTGTGCTCCGCGCTGCCGGGGTGCTGCTCCTGCAGGTTAACCTGAAGTTCAAATTTCTATACAAACTACAGTTATTTGTCTTTATTCCTACAGGCTATGAAGGCAGACAGGAATGGCCTGTATTCCACTGAAAGAAAACAGTAAATTTAACAAAGTATGTACTTACAGACACGTCATCATTCACCTTCCAAACTATGCAAGACCTCGTTTTATAAAAATTAAGGTAAACCAGTGGTCCTACCTAGTCTGTCAGACTGCATTTTGTTTTCTCTGTTTCCTGTGAGGACTCTGAACTTCCCAGTTATACTATAGCGATTCTCAAAAAGGCTGCTTTTGTTTCTCACTTGCTCCAGTCATTTACCAGTATAAGAGTAGCACCCAGATGTTTCAGCTCAGCCTGAAAAAAGTTGCATGAGCAGTTACAGGATACTTGGAACACTTTAACATACAAAATCAGGAAGATCTCACTGAAAAATACATTTCCTGTTGGATACCTTCAATACAGTAATACAGCTGTGTTCTCAATTTAGTGTTGCTCCCTCCACCGACTGTTTTGTGCAAAATGAAGATCCACACACAAACAAAAGCTTGCAAGAGAGGTCTTTTGGAAGAGAAGCATTAGATTTTTACCCCCGGTGAATAAATAGCTAAATTCTAAACTAAAGTTTAACTTGAATTAGGAAAATGCTGCAAGAATGTCACTCTTACTGTATTTGGAAGTTGAGATAAATTGAGAAAGGTTGCCTACCTGAGGACTAGCACCAGTTGTGCCTTGTTGTTTAATCAATCTTTAAACTTTTGAGTTATACAAACAAAACAATTGACCAGTCAAGGTAGTGCTTTGTCTTGCCATCCCATGTAAAGTGTAGCAAGTCTTGCCCAGTCTCCAAATGGCATTTTCTTTGTTCTTTTATGAGAAAAATTCTGCTGGTTTTTGATCTGAAAACATAATTAAATAATTTTCTGGATAAATCCCTTGATTTTCTCTGACTAGAAGCTGAAAACTGCTTTCTTATGCCTCATTTAAATAGAGTACTAAGGTAAACCTGTCAGGTAAACCTTAGAATACTAAGGTAAACCTAATGTTTCTAAGGCCCCAGCACTTCTTACATTCAGAGTAACTACTGGCCCACCTACTCCGTAGTTCGGTTATTATTTGGTGAATACAGATAGTTTATCCCTCTGTTAGTAAACCTTTGACTTCCATGCTGTATGGATTTTCTTTAAATACTATTCCCTTTAAATTTAGGAAATCCTGTCCAATTCCCACAATTACATGTTGACATTGATGAGTGTAATTGTAATTTTGTTTTGTAGAGCAACATTGAACTTACACCAACCTTTAAGTACTGTAAAGTACAACTAATGGAGGAGGGTTTCAATCCAGCAGTCAAAGATTGCCTGTATTTCCTGGATGACAAAGAAAAGCTGTATGTACAAATGACCCAGGACATTTATAACTCAGTAAAAAAATATTACTTCAAACTGCGAGCATGTAAAAAAATCTGTGGTTTATAACTGTTTTTAAAGCATCTGTTATTCTCAGCTTGCCATGAAATCCTATTTATTAATATTAGCAAATATCAGAATCTGAAATAAAGAGTGAATATGAAATTGATTTAATAAAACAGAACTTCTCCAACTCTTATTTTAGCTGACAAGTTTGGTTGATGTTGTATAAGGGTCCAGACATTGTTCTGATAAACCAGGCTCAGTGTTTATATAACTTGAGAATAGTTGTTCTGGATCCATCTGTTGGAGTGCACTGCCTTCAAGATAGGGTGGACTGTAGGTGTCTGGAAGGAAGGCAGCAAGCATCTAGCAGTGGTTTCCCAGAATAATCTCCTAGCAATCATTGTGCTTCCTGACTTAAAACATCTCTGAATTTAAATCTGTTCTTAATAGATTTTTCTCTCTCTAATTTTTTAATTATTTTTTGAAAAATACTTAAATCATTGGCCTCTTGTATTATACATTTGTTTGCTGCATAAAAGACCCTTTCTTCCATAATGCCCCTTTAGCTCTTCTATTGTAAGAGAGGGTGAAGTATCATTTCTACCCTCTTTCCTCATGAATTTGTGATTTACAGACCTTAAGTAATGCTGAGAAAGGCCACAGGTGCTTTGCAAGGACAACTGCTGTTGCAACATGGTTGCATAAAGCCTCCTGTGCACGGTAACTCATTAGCACAGATGGAAAGGCAGGGCTGCTGTGTTTAACTCTGTCAGTTTTAAAATTGCCCTAATGCAGACAAATATCTGGGAGAAGGTACATCCTTCTTTTTGCATTGTTCAGAACCTATATTGGCACTGGCTGCACACACAGATCCTCACAGCAGTCTAAAGAGCTCAAGTCAAGGTATCTCAAAAAAAAACCAAACCAAAATCAGTGGTGCAAACAGAGACCTACATTGTTTACCCCCTACTGAGGCCAGTATACTTTGTCAAAATTGCTCATCTACCAGCTGGAAACTGTCCATTACAGGGACGGATAATGCAGAAATGGGCATTTTCTTTACCACAGTCTACAAAACACAGGGTTTCATGTTATATGCCTACAAGATTTATTTGACATTTTAATCTATAAATACATGAGGTTTTCACTAGTAAAAGCGCAGGAATTTTCTCAGTGGTCATTGCCACTGCTTACATATTGAACAAAAGAACAACATGGTATTGCATATGATTAAGCAAACTTTGGTTCTCTGTCTAAGGACCAAGCTCTCTTACTTGTTAAACAATGGCTTGCAGAGGACAACAAGGCAGCTGAAGGCCACACTGAATGCTACACTCTGAAAAGCTTGGGACACTGTAGAACTTAATTAGTTTTTTGAAGGCACTTTTTTTGAACATCATCATGTCTTCAGGGAGGCTGGAAAGAACTCTGGCATTTGCACGAGACTCCATCTTGTCAGTGGCTGCAGCTTTGGGGTTACACTGCTCGAGACTACCAGTCACTGGCACACTGGTGCAGCTAAGGGAACGTGCTGTCTTTTTCTTGCCTTGAACAGATAAATAACTGAATAAAAAAGAGGTTAACTTATGTTTGGTAACATCTTGGACATCTTCTGGAAAACAGTCATCTAGCAGATCCCCTTGACCTTTCACTTGTTGACTAATCACACACGTACTGGGACTCACTGATAACTTCTTAGGCTGAACTACTGTTTTTCTGGAAGGTGTTTTAGATTTCCCTCCATCTAGATAAAGCTGGGAAGCATTACTAATGGCATCAGAACTGGGCTCCACTACCATAGCAGGGATTCTTGCCCCATCATCAGAACTGATGCAGTGCAGCCCATGATTCTGGCTAACAATTTGGGCTGCAGTGTGTTGAATGATGTTCCAGTCTCGCAGAATATCTTCCCTGGTCGTGAACTGAGATGTTACAGTAAAGCGAATGATGAACTTGTCATGAATGGTTGCTGGAATGAGGAAGAGCTTGCCAGAGCTGCTTAGTTCTTTCAGGAGTTTTTCTGTCAGCCAGTTGGGGCCCTGTTTTAAATGTGAATAAGAAAAAGAAATACTATAATTAGAATTTCCAGTGACATCCAAACATCTCTGAGAATTGTGATCACAAATTCTTACATGAAAGTTTATTCACAGTTCTTAATGTCTGGGGAGAGATCAGCTGTAGTTAATTCATTCCAAAGAGACATACAAAAGGTCTAATCTTTACCTTTAGCCGAAATACAACCAGTCCAAGATGCCTCTTCGCAGGAATTTCAAAAAGTGGATCACTTTTAACCAAGGCCTCAAAGAATTTGGCTGTTTCAGTACCCTGTAATTAAGGAAAACTTAATTCATCTATAACCCTAGTTATATATTGGTTTGTCACAAACCCACACTAAATTAGCTGGTTAAAAAGACTTCCTTTCCTTACTAAAACACATCATTCCAGTGCACGAATAGCAGAAAACAGAAGAATAACAACAAAAGTTAAGAATTTCAAAGTCTATTTGCCCATACCCTTGACAATGATCAAGAGTAATTGGACTACACATAGGGATTTTCTAGAAGAACATTTGAAAACAATGTGCCTTCTCAGATTGGAGTCGTTTTGCGGCAACCATCGATCCTTGTATTTACTCTCCATCAGAGACTTAAGCCTGTACATTTTCACAGTGGTGGGTTCAGCCTTTCATCACAGCCTGCTTCCCAAACAGCTGCCTCAAAGAAAGCTCCTACAGATTAGTACTCAGTAACATGCAGAGGGCTGTGACTTACCCACTCGCCTGTTGCTTCCAAGAAGGGGACAGGAAACTTTTTGTCTACGCAGTCAATCTTTACAGATTACTTAAGAGCACATCTTTAGTGTTCACATGCAAGCTTTGCATGTCAGAGGATTTCTGTTACTCTGAATTTACTCAGCTACCAAGAAATGAACATAACATGTTTATGGTTGCATTGTTAATTCACATACATGTCGGACGTGACCTTGAAGCTTTTTCACCCCAAACGAGCGAAGCACAAACCACAGCTTCAAAGAACGGAATCGGCGACTCAGGGGAATCTGCCAGTGCTGTGAAAACACAACAGTGCCTCAGTGAGTGCAGAAACAACAGAGAGGAGGGTTCTCCTTACACTGCTGCATCTGTGGCTTCGGACAGATCAGAAATCTCTGTTGAGACAAATAGTGTCATATTATTGAAAATCTGCTAAGCCCAGGACACAGCCATCAAAGAAACACTGTGTCTCCATATTTTTCAGTTATTCGCAAAAACAAGATTTTGGCTATTCCCCTAATCTATGGACTAGAACATGACTAGAATTTTAAGTTAATTACCAGGTAATAACAACAACTTTTTGCATTTTAAGAGCATGATCAATTTAAGATGTGGCCATTTACACTTTAGGACTCAGTGCTCACTTCAGTTCCTGTAATTTGCACATTTAAGTGCCGTCCTGAGCAAGAGTTGATACAGAGGCAGGCAGTTCCAGACAAAGTAGCACCTACTGCAAGGAAAAGAGTGAGAAAACATATAAAGGAGTATTTCTAGGGAGCTAAACAATCACATGCAGGATCCAATTTAACCACAAGAGGGACTCAATATCTTTTTTTTCCATCCCTCCCTCCACTTGCACTCTAGTGAAAAGCACTATTGATTTCAAGAAAACAATTATCTTTTCAGGACTAGGGTGAGATCATAGCAGAAATAATTGGCAGGGAATATTCCTTTGTATTACTGTGCTGAAATCTGCTGAAAGAGGTATCTAAAGTGAAATGAGTCTTGGCTCTCCTATGAATACCTTAATCTGAAGAAAAATGTAATTCAGTCTCCTGCTGTTTCAGAGCATGGTATTTCCATTGCTTACTCCTTTCTCTTTTTTATTACATGTCAGACACACAAGAAATCCATCCAAAATGGCATCAGTAGGAATTACTTCAGCAGCACAACACACAGAAATGACCCTTCTCATTAAAAAGGCAAGGCTGGATCTCTGTCTGGGTAAAAATCTTAAGTACTTCGATCTGAAAGCAATTTTATAATTAATCTTTACCACCAGGGATCACTGCAAATTTTTATTATTTACTTGGTATTAGGATCTAAGTATAATTGGATTTATGTAATCAGATCATCTATAAGATAAGCAGTGAGGAATTTCACAGTCTATTTGAACATTTTATATGCAATATAAAATTATCAATTTAAATATTCACTTACCATGAAGTCAATTGCAGCTCCTGAGTTAGCATGTCTGAGGTAGACAGGGTTAACACTGAAGGTTTGATGTAATTTGTATTTATCCTTAACCCTATCAATAGTAGAAGGAACTGGATTTAGCAAAATAAGTGCAGAGAAATACTTTGGGATTTGCATGTTATTCTTGTGGTGTTGTTTGCATTTTGCCTTTACTCACCAAAATCCAGTGCAGTCAAAATGAACCATCATCCATTTAGAAGGGTTAAAAGTAAAGGAATCTGCATATTCGATTCCATCCAAGAACTGTCTAAATTCAGGACATACAAATGCTGTTCCTGCATATGCAGCATCAATATGAAGCCAGAGTCCCTCAGCATCACCTGTTGGAATTGAGATTGTTGTTATGTAAGGGACAGAAGGAATCCAAGTGCATGCTTAATCTCTCCTCTCTGAAAAAAACAGATGCATTTTTTTGGAGGAGGCAGACAACTGACAATCTAGTTTTATTCTTAAGCTGTAGATCCAGAACCCCAAAATATAGGATAATGCTGAAATCAGGTGGACACTAACAAAATTCACTATTTCATGTTTGATGTGAGTCTTCTTAACTATTGATTTCTCTCCCCTGCCCTTTTACTACATGAAATTCCCCAGTACCACTCAGTTGCACAAAGCCAGAATAAAGACACTGGGGCAAGCAAAAAGGACCCAGAAATAGAAGCCACAATCTGACCCATATGAGAAAGTGCCTCAGGTCTTCCAAAGCTACTGGTCAGAACTGATGTTGGAATAGAATCTGCAACCATGTCAAATTTACCTATGGAACTGGTGGATTCAAAGGATGTCCTACCAGAATCTACTTTCAAAACCCCTTTGCTAGGTTAAATATTTATGTATCCATCCTGTAACAGTATTGCACAGTCTGTATTTCCTGAATAACTACATTAAAGATTTATCAGGTGGCAAATTTCATCCATCTTGAATAGAATCTAAAACTTACAGAAATCACTGCAAAGTCTTGTACTGACTTCAGTGATCCCTGAGACATGTCTGAAAAACTCAGCTGATCATTGTTTCTACTCTCCTCGGTTTTGGCATGCAAAAGTCTCCCTATCTTTTATATGCTTTCATAGTTTGAAATCAGGGGAAAAAAAAGACACTTACAAATTGGACCTAGTTCTGAGAGATTGTCAAAAGCACAGACACCAGTTGTACCCAAAGTTGCACAAACCTAGAAAAAAACAGACCTGTTAAGATGGATTGTTTTTTTTTAATAAATGGATGCAGCACTTTAAAAGTGGACAGGTTAGCTAGACAGTCAAAATATTAAAAATTTTCCTTCAATAAAATAGAAACTCTTCTATACATTTTAATATTCAGTAAAAGTCTTTTAACACAGTAAGAAATGTTTCAGATGTACTTTTATCTTGACATTAAGAATACCACACTATGCCAATACCCCCAGCCAGAAAGTTGAACATACAAAGACTGGCACGAGGCCCTTCTTTCTGTCTTCTGCAATGGCTTTCTTCAAAGTTTCACCTCTGAGGGAAAAGTTCTCATCCACAGGCAGAAATTTTATCTTCACAAGGGTAATCAAGCCAGCCTTTTCTATGGAAGAATGTGCCTTTAAAATAAGAAAATCAGTAAGAATTGAAGCTCTGAGGCTGAACAGCTGTGGTAAGTTATGGCCTTATGAAAGTGGTGGCAAGGAATGCAGAGATAATGCTGTTATTGTAATCCATATTAATACAAGTGTGAAAGTGACTTCTTTGTGAGTGTCTATAAGAAATAGTACACTGTAATTCCAAGGAATGCTCCATTTCTTTGGGTACTTGTCTCTAAAAAAAATATAGTAATAGTCATCCTCATCTTGTGTTTGAAAGGCCATTTATCAATACTCAGTGCTTAAAGGACCTCTAGAAATGGATCATCCCCAGTTTATTCCCTCCTCCCTGCCATAAGAAGATAAATCCCCCAAAGTGTGCTTACTTCTGGGTAGACCAAAACACCTCACAAGAAAAAGTCCTTTTAGTTATACTAAGAGATGACCAGCATGAGTGTCCCTCCTGTTGCAGTTTTCACAGGGAAATACAATTGATCAGTTCAGCAGCCCAGGGACAGAACAGGTTTGCAGGCAGAGGCCCCGACTGGAGCCCACAGCCGGGAGCAGCACTGAGGTAAGAGTGCCTTGAGCGTGCCTGTTCTGAGTGGAAGGAGGCTGTGAACAAACAGGAGCTGGAGCAGCACGAGATCAGCATCTAGTTACTGGGGTAAGGCTTTGTGAAAAACAGGAAGGAAGTTTAGAAATGAGTCATATGGAACAGTCTCCCGAGGACTGCCAGGACCCTACGAAACCTTGCCTCACTGATTTCGTTTCCTCATCTGCAGAAAGCAGTATTAGAAGAACTGGTTCCTGCTTCTGAGGCATTCCTGTGTTTTTCTGTAGAGAAATGCGAGTTCACATTGCATAGTCTGAGTGAAACAGCAGAAGCAAATTTGTTTTCTTTGTAATCATAAGAACCTACTTGGTCAGATGCATAAGCGATGAGGCGAGAATTGAGTGAGGACTCATCAGCGTCTGGCTCAGAAACCTTCATCTCCAGAATTTTGTTCTTCCTTGCTGCCAGCAGTGCAACCAAGGTGGATTCGCTCACAGTGCTCTGCAAAGACATTGCTCATTTACTGCAACTGCTACTTCGTTGCTATCTTGCCAGGGATTTACGGAAGTCAGTACTCAGTTGCCCACCCCCTCTTTTATTCCCACTACTGCTTTTCTGTGATGCAGTGGAAAGTCATTAGCTGATGAGCAGCTTGCTGGGTCAGCAACACAAAACAAAGCCTCTTTACTGCTGTATATTTTCAATGTGGGAGTTGGAGGGAGTAAATAAATCATATTTTCCTTTTATTCTACAGATAAAATGTAGTATTTCCCATAAAATTACAAATGTAAGCAAAACCCCTTATAGCAACACAGAACCTCAACACTGATTCCAGGGGATACTTGGTTAAGCTTTCCAAAGGGACACAAAGATTTAGGCCTTGATCTTGCACCTCTCAGAGACACAAAGTAGACATGAGAAAAAGGAAAAACATTGTCTTGCTTGGCTAAGGACTGTGGCAGAAGGACAGTGACAAGGATTCCTTCTTTAATTATGTAAGAATCACTTCAGTGTATAATTTGGTGATATGAAACAGACTGAAGAAATGAAATTTGACTCTCCTTTATCCTTAGAAAGGCCACAAGAGTACCTGCTGCTCATCCATAACACAGTTAGCACTAAAAGCAATAGCAATTCTTATTCTATAATCTTCTACGTTTAACACTAAAATTTGAGAAAATAATGCCAAATTGGGATTTGTCTCTATTCAGACCCATACAGAGAATCTTGTTGGGTTTGCCTCTAGGAAAACTATCACCCAGAGGGAAATTCACTTGAGTGAAAACTAAATGTTGATGAGACATCCTCTAATGTCCCCTACCTGTAATACCCCTCCGCCCACACTGTCAGGATGGTGGTGCAGGAATTTTTCTGGAAGCCCCAGCATTTTAGCCAACCAATCCATCACATTCATTTCCAGTTCTGTACAGGCTGGGCTGGAGGCCTAGAAAAATTTTTAAAAAAAGAGAATCAGACTGTAATTCACCTTGGGCGCTGATCCCTCTTCCAGCTGAGAGCTAAGGGAGACAATGAGCTGATCTGATACAACTACATGGAGACAATACTCATACATTTCTTATAGGTTTATGAGCTTCTACTGCTTTCTTACACAGAGACACACACCAAAAAATCTGGGCAACTTCACCACTGGAGAGAACATTGGCTTCAGAAGGTTACTGAGGTAAGTGGAGTTATAACAAAGTAGCACTGTGGAGCTGCTGCAGGATACAAAATACTCGGGGATTGTGGGCCAGGCCACCAAACAGTTATTTTCAGAAGAGGAAAAATAGGAAATGCGTTGTCTCAAAGGAGCAGGAGAATGGACTGAAGCCCAATCTAGCCTGCAGTCATGGATGGTGGCTGCTTTATTGCCTGCAATGCTTGTGTAACAATCTTGGCACTGAGATCAGATGACAGGGAATAATGCTCACAGTGGGATATGCAAAGAATTAGAAAACAGACATTTCTAGTGGTATATTTTCTTCATTCAGCTCTTACTACTACGTAATGTTTGTGTTTATATATTCTTTTGAGGTTTTTTTCAATGACTTTTTTACTTATACAAACAACATACAGTTGGTTAAAGCAAGTAATAATACTGACTCAGAGAACAAAAAACAGTGACTGTGACCTGCTCTTGCATATTACACACAGGAAACAAATATCTAAAATAGCCAAAAAAAAAAAATTACCCATGTGAATCCCAGGCAGTTAATTGCATCAGCCAACATATCTCCAAGGAGCGAAGGCCAGGAAGTAAGAGCTGGAAAGTAGGCATGCATGTGTGGACTTTGCCAATGGACTACCTAGAATAGAATTATCTAGAAGTCAAGTCTCGAAATGTCACAAAATTCTGCCTGAGATGTAGCAATTATCATTAGATCTTTAAAGTGATGGAAAAGGATCACAGCAACATAATATGTGCAACTATACATCTGCTAGCAGAAAGCTGCAGAGATAGCATCAATAGGAGTACAGCACTAGCAGATGATAACACTGTGTCATTATTAGATAAATTCCAAATAACAGCAAAAGCATTTATCTGAATTAAACAGGCAGACAAAGATTCTGAACAGGAAAGAATGTTGTGCCATGTACAAAAGACCAGAGTCAGAAAGATTTATCAAGATTTTTATCTTTATAAAGGGAATCCTTGCAACAAAGTTGCTCTTGCTCATTTTGTCAAACAAAATTAGTAGCTACATACAGCAATCTACAAATACATAAAACCCCTCTAATACACCTGAAGGAGCTTTTATGTGGGACACCAGCATAAGCATGTGTAACGTGAATACCTCTCCCACATCAGATCAAGTTTCTGCAAACATCTATAAAAAAAATTTGAGAATAGATTGAAAGAGTTTCTTACATAAAACATGTAATTTGATAATATGAACTCCCTGAGCAGACTCTGTAGTACTTATGTACAAGAGAAACAAGACCTTTACATTCAAAGAACAGGAGACAGGTCTTACATGTACACAACTGCTGTGCCCAAGTTTCCACATCTCTGAAATAGAGATTATACAGGTGAAGCTAATGATTTTCTGACACTGGTGAATTTGTTTCCCTATAAGCAAATATGAGTTAATGTATAACCTACTTCAAAAATACATTCAGTCTATCCCCTAAAACTATAGGTAGGAACACAACAGTAATGTCTACAAGACTTATTCTACATTTTTGGGTACTTTACTCATTTAGATAAATGTTCTGCAGAACCTGTGCATTCCCAGGATTTGGTGTTCACCCTGGGCCATAAGGGCTTTTTTCCTGTCATGATTACACTTTGTTGCTTACCCCTGGCATAATAATCTTCTCTATATCTCCAAAGATGTTGTCCCAGCTGTCTGGGTCCATTGGAGCAGAATCTGGCAACTGGGCTCTCATGTAACCTGGCTGTACATCGGGAGTCACCCGTCTCTCTCTCACATTGCTCAGGTACTGGCAAATGTAATCCACCATCTCTTTCCCTGGAAGAGGCAAACCAGTGTTTTGAGTTCTAATTATGAGAAAACTACCTAGCAGTACCAGCACTCCACACAATCTGTCATTTGCACTGGAATACTGCTCCCAGCACAGCCAGCAGAACTGACCTCCCTCCTACACCCTACTGGTCCCATCTAATAATGTAGGGACACAACTTCCAGAATAGGCTTCATAGGGACAGAACACACTCACAGGGTTATTTCAGTGTCATCATTGAATGGTTCAAATGTACCTTTAAAACACAGTCAAGGTACAAGTACAGTTTGTTTGATTACTGAGAGGTTAGACTTTCTTGTCTACAAATTAACTGAAACTGCATTTCATAGGAATTAAATTTTCATAAAGCCCTACGCTTCCTTGTCACTATAGTATACCTCCTTTTGCATCCTCTGAAAACAGCTGCATAGCTCCACACCTCTTCTCCACTTTTTAAGGCAATCTCCTCCAGCCCCGAGACTAAAGTTTACTCCCTATCTCCAGAACTGTACCAGTATCAGTGTCAGCTGCAGAAGAGCCCCTGTGCATAAACAGCACAAGTTTATTCAGAATTACAGTTCTGCAGTTTTCCCACAGTATCTGAAAGGTAAGACCAAAAAGGCTAAGTTACCCATGGACTCTAAATCCATTAATTTAAACTCAACCCTGGGACACATTTTTGTCTCAGCCTCAACAGATCCAAGTCTCGAGAACACGTGTGAAAATAAAGAGTATATAGCCTATCCTGATTTTGGGGACCACTCCCAGCCCAACCATAGTTGATCTCCATGAGCAAGTGATACCTATTTGCAAGAGCCAAGGCTCACTCACCTCTCTGTCTGTACTCCTCAGGCTCCATATTGATTCCTTACAGAAGCACTTCTTCAAACCCGGGCCACGACCTTTCGGGAGCTGTGGGCAGTTCACTCTGGTGCCCTCCTGGCTGCTTCCCCCTTTATACCTCTCTTTATCGTTCAGATCACGCATTCTGGAAAAGGTTTAACGTAGGCAGATTATTGGTGAGTGTTTATCTAACTCCTCCCAACTGAGGGCTTTTACAATCTCTCATGTTCTCATCTGTGCCCTTTTGATGTGTAAGATAGTGTATCACTAAGTGGAGCTGCCTCTGCACTAACCCTTCCCCATTTTCAATCAATCTTTCAGAAGTCTCACAGTAATCCACATCATGAATATAAGGCACATTAACATGAGACTTGTGGGAGAGAAAAAGCTCAAGAACTTCCAAAACCAAACAAAAGCCAGTAGATGTTACATCAGCATACCCAACTACTGTGCTAGTCATTAAAACAAGGTACTAGCACAGAACAAATTTGACACTGCAGACAGGGAAGGAGCTTTTTTTAAGAATTGTTTTGAGAATTCCCAAAACAATAAGAATATACCTACATCCCCACAAGTCTTCAGTTTTTACACTTTCAGGCCTGTACTGCTAAAAGAAAAGGCTTTACAGTTTATTGCCAGTTCCAGAACTGCAATACAAAGCAGCAATGATCTTCTTAGTGGATTTCCTGCCCTTCCAGATCAGAGCAGGGTGATGTGCCTCCACAGATATCACCTTAGATTGCTGAGCTGGGAAAATCCATACTTCTCCCCTCATTCTGCTTGCTTTCCTCACATATGATACACATAAGAACTGGGATTTGGTCTTGTCTCTCCAGAATTCCTCCTAGTCCTCCACCTGGATTGTTCTGTTTGAGAGGACAGCCAGGCAGATTCCCCCTTGTTCCAGTTTTAGGACCAGAAAACACATCCTGATCTATCTCTGCCGGTACAACCTTTGACACTGTACTCAATGCTGAGCACTTACCATCTTTACTTGCTGTACACTGTACCAACCAGCCCTGGGCAAAGAGAGAGGTAGGATTTGTGGACTAAGGACCAGAAACTACTACCAGTACAATATATCCTTGCCCTATTTTTGCTGTATCTCAGGCTCCTGCTTAGGGCTGGCCCTGCTGGAGACAGGACACCAGGTCAGGCAGAGCCTTCATCTGAAACACAACAGCAGTTTCGCTGTTCTTGTCACACAGCAGAGAACTGGCTGCCAGAGCAGCTTGAATTCTCTGCCTCAAGTACCCAAATACAGCCCAAACGCTTTCATAGTTCTAGAAAGTTGTTACATTATTCTCACAGCACAATGTCTACAGAACAGTCTGAAACCTTTCCTAGTTCCTGTTGCAATTAGATATTTGTGAAAGAACTGTTTTCTAGATATGACAAAGATGCTCTGATACACACATATCAGATTAAGGTACTGAAATTAAAAAACCCAAACTGATAAAAAGGCATTAGAAGAACTGGAAAAAAATTACTCTATGCATATTCATCTGTTTTCTCACATTTCTCTGAAAACATCAGGAGATACGTAACAAGCTGCCCACACACTTCAGATCAATTTATTAACTTCCCTTGGCTTTACTGTAAATGATCCCATAAAGGGAAACAAGAAAGGTGAGAAGGTTCATCAAGCACAGGACCAACTCAAGAAGAGCCCAAAGTTCCCCAAAACTGTGATTCTAGCTCATTACAAGTAACTAATACTTAAAATATATGAACATCTGTTCAAAGAAACAGATGGTAGCTAATTACATTTTGTTTTTACTTTGGAACAGCAAATAAGGAACAATATTTTTAACAACATTTTCAGAGGTAAACTACACAATAAATATTTCATGTGACATATACCCCACACCTTGCTCAAAGGTGATAGTTTCATCAGGTTGGTCTCTTGTTCTGTGCAGAAGAGAACAAACAGCAGGTCCTGTTCAGAGCTAGAATAAAATAGGCGGTGATGAATTACAGGTAACGTAAATATTGCTGGTGATAAGGTTTTGTTATAGCTACTCTGCACTTAGTAGGATTTCATTATGGACAATGAGGAATAGAATATTTGCTCACAGGAAACAGAATGATTAGAAAAGGTTCATTTCATTATTTGCTACAAAGGTCTGTGCTGTCTCAACCGTGGGAAACTCTCCATTTGGACGTGAACATTACCACTCTCACCACTCCAACTGAGAGTAATGATAAGATCATTACTAAGAACTCATAGAGATTACACTGTTGTCAATTTTGTGGGATGTGACGACACAAACATTAGTTTGATCATGGAATAATTCAATCAGAACAATGCCTAAGCAGCACATTTATCTCTACTAACTGGTTCCTGCATTTGCTAGTGACATTATGGATAGTTCCTGAAAAGAAATCTCTAAAACAGAGCAATTTCCACATAATCACTGCACAAGGGTTTCTTCAAGTCCTAGTACCAGCAGAATTATATCCTTGAAAATAGTTCTTCTAAAACCCACCACCACAGGTTTTTCATTTTTATTATATTTTGATTATTTTTAGGTCAAATCTGCCAATCAGGATCCAATTTACCAACTATGTAATGATACTAGGATATTTAGAATTTTTCCCTAACTGCTAATTCTATAAACTCAAGTCAAATATTGACCTGTTTGACAAAGTTTCGTACATGCAATTCTCTGCCCACTCCTCCCTCCCACCACTTAAGGCCATTCTAAGCCTAAAACTGTTTCTTCATGTTTCTCCAAGTGCCCAACATAGAGGCTTTGACCTTCTAATGCACACACAAAACAATTGAAATGGAATTGATTCTACACTATATGTATGTGGAAAAGATATTTAATTGTAAAATAGAAAAAGTAGGCCAGAGTACAGTTTTAAGGGTAATTCTTCCGTGTACAGTATAGATAAACCAGACTTTTTGCTTAAGTTTATATAAACAATTCCATAAAAGCAGTGAACATGGAACAACAAAGCAAAGCACAGAGTTTTATCTTACAAAAAACGAATCTGCACAGTAGTTCAAAATTTATGTAACACAGCACTGAACAATCTTAAGGCAGCTCAGTCTAAGCACAGGACTAGAAGCCAGGAACTCCTGAGATCCATTCCCAGGTGACCACAGGTTCACGTGGTTTTAAGCCAGTCATTTACCACTCCCTTGTGTTGCATTTATGCCAGTTATAAAATTGAGACAAAAACACTTACCTGCCTCAGGCAGTGCAGTAAAGGGTTCTTTAAAAGATTTTACAATGCTCTGAAGATGTAACGTGCCATATAAATTTTAAGCATAATAGATCACTGCACAGACACACACAAACACAGTATCACAGTGAGGAACAATGATGCTGGGTAGGAAGGGCATCACTACAACATAAAAAAACTACTTGTCCAATTGCATAATTAAAATACAAAAGTCTGTTCAGAAAAAAATGTATCACTGAAATAATTTCAAGGCTATTGGGGAAGAGAGATCAATAGGAATATTCTAAAATAACCACTATTTGTGTTCCAGTGGAGACATTCTTTTCTATTCATTACTGAACTTTAAAACGTTTGTACAGGAAAATTGTAAGACACACAGAGTGAAGTTTCAATGCCTCCACTACCAAATTTTGCCTCTTAATATGTAAATTAAGATTCTTTTTTGTTCTTCTTAATTACAAGTTACATTCTTCAAAGAAATATACCATCCACGATAAAACTGGCTGCTAGCTTACTTCAAATGACCTATAGGCTAAACATTTTTCTCATAATTTTTCTCATCTTTGCTGAAAAATACCTATGCAAGATGTATGTGTAGAAATTATAAAAACATGCAGCATATGTACAAACTGAAAAGTTTAAAAAATATTAGCTTCATATACATGTAAATCTACTTGAATATATCTGAAATTAAATATAAAAATTTCACCACCTAAAATAAAAAAAAACCAAAAATGGTTTTCAGAGAATCTGAGACAACTACTTAAAGCTGTACAAAGATTTCCACCTGGAAATGTCTTATTCAGAGAAGTTGAGTTGTTATCATGTAGAAATAACTGTTAATTAATTTTGTCACATAATCAATTTTCAAGTTGTCAGCTTAAATCAACATCACCCTTAAAACTGTTCTGTTTTTCAGAAGTTAGATTCATACTAAAATCAAAAATTTCACAAAAACATTGGCTTTTCGTGTTTCTGGATCCCTTCAAAAAGATTTATCAACTCATTTTGAAACTGTAAAAAAACCAACTATTTACAGTATTTCATTTTAAATACTTTTCACAATTTCTAAGTTCAGAGTTTTTATGTTACAAGAAATTAATCAGAGCTCACGGCTTAAGTCCAGTTATCAACTTGTAGCATCTTCTCTATCATGAAATCCCGTGTCTGTACCTATATAGTGTACAGTTCAAGATTGTACTGCAGGTTTTTGAAAGTAACAGGCTTTGCAGTGTGTTCACTTTTTATTAAACAGCTTCTTTATTAGTCTGGAGGCGGTTCATTGCCTCTAACTTCTGCCGATAGGCCTCTGCTTCTTGTTCCTTCTTTAGAAGCTGCTGACGGTATTTTTGTGCTTCTCTGTTTGCCTCATCCAGCTGTTTTTGAAGAGTTTCTCTTTCCTATTAGAAACAGAACCAGCAATACTTTGTCAAATAAGTATCAAATACAAGTTAAAAAGGCAAATACTTTTCCTTTACATGCAGCTCAAGTGTTAGGGTATCAGGTAGGAACTGTTCAGTTCTTAGTCTGGCAGACCTGTATGAATTCTGCTGTGCAAATCAGACATGAATTTAAACACCAGACAACTCCCCACAATAAGGCTTCAACTGTGGATACAGTAAACCTGAGTCTATTGAGCTGCAAAGGTACCACACAAGTCTTCATCAAAAAAGAGCTAAATAAAAAGAGTGGAAGCATGGTGATTCACATAATATATTACTATTTCTCCAATGATTCAATCCCCTTTGTTACTTTTTAAAATTGGAATCCAATCTAACAGGATTGTCCCTTGCTGTTTTATTTCTGATCAGATAATATAATGAAAAACTGCTACCTAACAGCTGTTTGTGCTGGAGAGCGTCAGCTGCCCACTGACCAAAATACACATCTCACTAGCCTCTAAATAGTGATTGATACAATGCAACCTAGAGTTATAATTACATCCCCAAGGACAAGGCACCTTTATGAATTAACAGGCATTTAGCCAGATAAATTTTTACAATTCAAAAGCAGTAACTGAAAAAATCCTTACTGAAGTAATTGCAGAAGTTCTGTATACAAGTTTGTTGGAGATAGGTATAAAATGGTTTCCAAGCAAAATCATTGGAAAATGCCACTTCCTCTGAAGCTGCTTTAGGAACTAAGGAGAATGTATTTCCATCTCCAGTGATGTAGGTACTGTCATTTTGTCTGATGTTGCACTGAGCCCAATTGAAAAAGCAATTTGCTTGGAAATAGTTTTGTTTTGATCTTCAACCAAATACCATTTCATTAAAGTGCATCATACTTTATGAGTAAGGTAGTATTAGATTTAAAATCATTCTTTCCACTGTAGTTGTTAAACAGGAGCAGGAAGGGAGGTTGTCAGAACCAAGCCATCTCCCAGAAAAACAAAACTTATCAAAAAACTGAGGCCCAGTGAAAATAAGTTGCCTTTTCAGCTTATTTCCATCCCAGGAGTTTAGTACCACATTCCCATTTAATACCTGAAACAGTTGTTAGAAGTTTCACCCACACACACATTCCCATAAGAGCATCCCTATTCTTCATCTCTGATACACTCACATATTTTCATGGTCAGAAAAATACAAAATGCCTCCCTTCAACTCTCTACAGTTCTCAGTACTTGTCACAAGCACATTTAGCAGTCACATGCTGTGCTGAATGTGCTGAAATACAATGACACAGGTGATCAGATCATTCCTAACAGCAGCACCTGTACAGCAAAAACAACAGGTGAAGGAGAGAAGTTATTAACAGGTTATAAAGGCTGGCCAGAATCCAGAACAGTAAGTGCAACTCAATTTTCCATAGGGCTTTAAGAGCTGAAGGCAGCAACCTGGGATGATTCTATGATTCATTTGAAGCATATGCTAATCAAATTATTGATCTTGCTTAGTTTATTTGAAAAGGAAGTTCAGCTTCCACCTCTGAAAATCTGCATTCTGCTTTTTAAGCAACCCTGTGAGTGGTCAATCCATGTAGCAACTAGACTGACAGATGCCAGATGAACAGTAGAACCTACACCTCAGAGGATTTGAAACACACCAATGATGTTCCAGCACCAGTCCAAGCAAAATGCGTAACTTATGCTACTGCCATAAGTGATCTCTGCAGTATGAGGGGAGCCAACAGCTTACGTATAACAGCCTCATGGAACAGTGCTGGTGCAAAGAGCTACAAGACAATTCTCAGAGAAGCAGTCAAAACAGCTGATCCTGCTACATGTGGAAAGCAGCCTTTGGAGGGCTGGGATATACTGAGCTAGGCATTATCTATCCCACGAATTTGTCTCATAAAAACCATCAGAAATCTAATACTGCCAAGAAGCAAAGCTGCTCTATCTACTGGGCTGCAGAGGAATAAGAACCATTGGTAGCTCCAGCTGACCCGCCAGTAGTTTTGCAGCGCATTGCAAACAGCAAGGGTCCATCACTGCTACAGTGTGTGCACCCTGCAAACACTTGGGGGTGGAATCACTGCTATGGAGTGTGTGCACCCTGCAAACATTTGGGGGTGGAATCACTGCTATGGAGTGTGTGCACCCTGCAAACACTTGGGGGTGGAATCACTGCTATGGAGTGTGTGCACCCTGCAAACACTTGGGGGTGGAATCACTGCTATGGAGTGTGTGCACCCTGCCAACATTTGGGGCTGCAGAGGTTCTCAGACCACATCTTAAGAGTATTTCCCATAGAAGAGAGAACTACAGCTGTGTACTCACAAGTAGTACAGCATATTAAGGACGGGATAAGAAAAAAAGGAAAAAACCCCAGTCTCAGTAGCAAGGCCAAGATAAAACCAGCATCTACTAGGCAAACTAGCAATTCAAAGCATGTAGATTAGTCCAGCAGCTAATAGGTGTACCTTTTCAACTGTCCCCACACAAACAGAATGAGTTAAGGAATGAGGCCAAGTATACTGTGTGACGGCAGTGGAAAAGTGTTGGCACTTGCGGAGGAGCAATTATCTACCGTGGACTCAGTGAAAAGTGGTTCCTTAACTTCGTCATCTAGAATAGGGAGGACTGTATCTGATGTTAGTTTAATCAAACCCAGACAGTGTTCTTGGGACATTCTTTAGAACACAAAGCATTCCAAAGATCTTAAGTCCTTTTGTATCATATAAACACCTACCCAGCTAAAAAAATCAAATTAGAGGATCCTTAGTGCCCTTAAGAAATCTTCCATTTTATCTGGGAATTTTCTTCAATTACATGTAACTTTTCTTAAGAGTCTCAACATTGACAACAGGAAAGCCCATAACTAAAATAACCAAACCACTCTTTTGAACAACAGACAAAAACATGGATATGAATTCACTAAGAGAATTAGTTTACAATTATAATTAATTTTTTAGTCTAAAGAAATGACTGTCCTGGTTCTAATGCGTGTGTGTCACCTTTCAAACATGCATAATGGGAAAAACAGTCAAATTAAAGAATGAAAAAAATCACTGTACATTAATGAATTATGCATGAAATGAAAAACAGAGTATTGGTGTGACAGGGTTTTTTTGCTGCCATCCCAAGTTTCAAATATCCAGCTGCTTAGGAAAACTACCAGTCTTCAAAATGAGCCGAAATGTTTCAACTTAACAGATCCAGAAAAGAGAATTTAAAAATACCACTACAATTTTAGTTGTTTTTCACAGGAAAATTTGCTACATGAATGGGAGGATTTTCAATTTACAAAAACTTTGAAACTACAGTTAACTGTTCACACACTATGAATTTAAAACAGCTAAAGAAAGGATTCAGCCTTGAATCAACTCTTTATAATGAAATAAAGGAATGAATCAGTGTGAGGCAAAGAAACCAAACAATTAAGATTTTCTTTATTTCTATATTTTAAAATATTTTTAAAATAATTTAACAAGGAGAAGGGTCTCACTCTCTCCAAATTCAAGTATCTACCACTGTCTTGAACAAAGAAATTTGAAGTGAAGTGACTTTATGTGCACTTCTTTCATGTCACTGCTACCAAAGCAAGGTAGCATCATACCTAAAGTCAACGGGCCTCCACACAGAGGCAGAGGCCTGCAATTCCAGTTGTACAGGCAGGGACAGGTCAGTCATCAAAACTTGCACTTAAACAGGCAAAATAACTCATTTAAACCAATTTCTTTCTATATTTGAGAAATGTGTTCAACATATAAAATTGCAACTGGTAATCCCCTTAAAAGAACTATTGGTACTGTTATACCAACTATCTCTAATTAAGAACAGATCAATTTATTCCTTAACCAATCTGGATTTTTTTTAAATTCACCTAACAGAATTATTAAAATACTTAAGGAAACATAATTTCCTTTACGAATAATTCAGGCAGATTTTTAAAAGTGTGAACAAAAAAATGCTTTTATTGTAACATTCATACACTTTAAAAAATGCAGCAAGAAAATGTCAACTGTCAGGATAATCTGTAATGACCACAAACCTGCAGAGGCCAGAAGTATTTGATGTGACAACTTAGGGACAGGGAAAGCAAGAGATGAGAGGTGGTAATTATTGTTATTAGATATGAATAACATATAGTACATACTGTACAATAAAAAGTATTCAATTAGGCACAATTTGATAATATGAACAGAAGTTGGAGACTACAATGTTAGATAAATGAAATATCATGGAGTTGACAAAATGAGAACTTACATTCTAGACAAAGCAGACAGCAATTTTCATAACCTTTTGACCAAAACTGGTCACCACAGTTAGAAGCAACAGGAGAAGGAATGAGATGGTTGACCTATTGTGGCTAATATTAAAAAAGCTACATTTTTAAACTGAATGGCTACAGCTATTTGTCATATAAAAAGAAAAGCACTCTCAACATTTGTAGGTCCTTTGCACTACAGTTTCAAAGAAAACCGGATAGTGCAAAGTTGTGTAATAGTAAATTGCTTCAGAATTAAAAAAAAAGGCAGGGGATGACATACAGATAAAAATAGACAAACACAGAATCTTACTGTTTCACACTTCCATCGACAGTTATCTAGATATCATGAATGGAAAGGAAACATTGCTAAAAATATGATCTCACAATCAGGACAAGCATGTGGCTGTAACAGAAAGATGAGGGTACAGTCCTCTCATTCATCCCCAGCGGAAAGAGTCAAGTCACTCGATAATATATCGGTGCCCAATTTTAAAAACTAGCCAGTAACCTTAGAGAAAAAACAAAAAAATTGCATTATCATATACTTAAACAAGTGTCACTTCTACATACATGACCACGGGATGAAGCAAACAGCTCCCCTTTTTTCTTTTTACAACTTCATAAAAGATGAATTTCAGTAACAGGAGAGACTGAACAAGTTATTGTTTCACACACTTCATTCTGTGGTAACACAGAAATTAACCTGAACCACAACCAGATACTCAGTGCTGAGCACGGTTTAACACAGATCATGTAATATACTCCTTACTTCTATTTCTGCAGACTCCACACGATTTTCAACAATCTCAATGCACTGTCTCTTCACTGGCGGTTCTTCACTTATCACAGTTTCTTCAGCAATGTCTGTTGCTGGGACTGTTAATACTGAAAACATATTTGTACATGTAAATACATTTACTGCAAACGCTACATAAAACTCATGTTACTTAAGTGATTTGATTAACAGCAATAAAATGCAGAGACTTTTCCTTTTGAAAATACAGCTACATAATGAAGTACATTATAAAGTCACTATGGTGAAAATTTACTAAAATTTTAGCTGCTTGTACGCTACTAAAGAATTTTAAAATTCCTTGTTACTGAGGTCTACAGTCTCCAGTACAACTCTTCAAGCTTCAAACTGGCAGTCCTTATGAAGAAACCAGAGGAGGAATCATTTTTATCTAAGTAGTGGTGCAGAGCACCTTTAAAAGAAGTAACCCAAAACATACTCTCACAGAATAGCACTTATCACAGTAGCAGCTTCTACAAAGTACATATGGCCCAACAGGAAAATCTGTGTCACTCTGGCTTCACTGGTTCTGCCACCGCTGCTCTAAAACTTGACCTTTGTCCTGTTAAGAACACACTCCATGGGACTTGCACAAGTTGCTTCGTGCATCAAATTTCTATATCCAAGCCTCACCTCCCCACAGTGTTTCTGGCAAGGCAGCATGAGTATTGGAATAAGGCTTCATTTTACTCCACCTTCTAGTTTTCACAAGAAGTTTGTGAGAATCAAACTTATTCAAGGCAAAGCCAGGAGTTATCACTTTTTTTCTTAAATGTCCCATTTCTCCTCCATAGAGTTTAGTAATTCTTCCATTCTCTGTCCTAATGCAGAGACTGAGCTGACACGTTAACCCCACTGAACTGCAGTAGCTCACGTTTGAGTCTTCCGTAGTGTAAGAATTCTTTGACATACACAAGCTACCTGCACCTAACAAGCCATTATTATTACTGTAACTAAAACAGTTCTTCAAGCTGGAATCATACAAGTGTGCACTCACCTTGCTGCCCATCTGGCATGGTCACAATGATGGGTTGCCCTATTCCACTGGTTGGAATGGAATGCAGGTTACCCAGCTGAATGCCATCTGTAACTATAGTAATAACCTGCTGACCTCCAGAACTGACAACTTGCTGAATGGCCCCATCCACAGATTCTGCAGTCACAACTTCTTCTGTGGCCACAACTATCAACAGATTAGTGAAGAAATTAAGTCAGTTTATAAATTAAACTTTTTAATTTCAAATGCATTTTGGTACAGCTGAGAAAAAATTTCTTCCAGAACTTTTTAAATTTGCCATACCCCCCCAAATGAATACATTACTGCATACTACATTTTAGTAGAAATCTTTCACCAGGTCAACATAAAGCACTCACATTTTGAAAAATACATGCAACACTGTCCTGGTCTACCTTGTTCAGTATAATAACTTTTTTTAGCATTTTGCTAATAGATACACCCCACTCAAAATTGATGCCTTGGGTTCAGTATTAACGTGGCAGCAAGAAGAGCTACTTTTAAGAACACAAATAGCTTTTACTTATAAATAAATAAGCTGGACTAAGCTACACTAATAGTGGAATTAAAAAAAAAATTAAACTTGAAATACTACCCTGAAACTACTTCTCAACCAATGCCTTGCCACCTGTACATCGGGACCCAGCCCAGATTTCTCTGCTTAACATGGTTTTCAAGACGGTAAAAAAGCTGAAGGACCTCTAGAGAATCTCAGAGCTTTGTCTGTACTACATGAGTAGTACAGACCCACAGCTTTATTATACAAAGTATGAAAAAAGACTAAAGCTGACATTTTTACATATTTGAAGAAGAAAGATAAAGCTTAAAAAGTAAAACAAACATTGTATGTATTTTTATTATTTTTATATATTATATTGATATATCCAGAAAATAATATATAAATATATATTTTATATGTATATTTTTAATATATTTTTTTTATATTACCTATAATTTTATAGGTAACAAATTCCAGCTCAACTATCTATTTCAAATTCATGATTCGACAATGAGTATAGAACAGGGAACTCTCACAGTTCTATAAAAGAAGGTAAGATAAGGCAAGGCTGCATTCAGAACTACAACACAAACCACAGCTTGCACTATATGCTGCAACTCAGATCTTGTGCTACCACCCTTATTTTTTAAAACAACAGGATACTGAAACAAAGAACAAGATCACTAGTAGCACAATCAAAGAAATTCAAGCACACTAACTCCGTATTTTATTTTCAATTTGTCAGGGTAAAAGCAAAGCCTTTGATTAAAATAACAGACATTAGAGTGCTTTATCTACAGAGATGAAATTAAAACCCTATAGACCTCTGTTGTGATGTTCAAGATGAGAGAAGGCAGATAAAACCCTGAAGCTTTCATCTTTTAAGTTAATTACAATATAACATACACAGAAAAATCACTCTGTAGTTTAAATAATGACTGCAGTCATTGTCTTCTGAGGATCTTTATGTTCAGATATTACTGTCCTATAGCACTGCTTAAATATTCACAGAGTGTTTTTTCAGTAAACCAAAACAGGAAGTCTCACATGAATAAGTGGTGGTGTACTGAACTTGATTTGGCTTCCAAGCATAAGCTCAGCAGTAAGAAAGACTGTCACAAGAAAGTCCCAGTTGCAAGTGCCAATATTAGGTGCTGTGGCAAACAGCTCTGATCTTTTTCTGTTTCAAATTCAATGTTGGGGTTTTAGTTCTGGAAGGCAACATTGCAAGGACTTCTTCAAACCTTGAAAGAAAAATGGAGATTTTGTCTAAAGAGAAGCTACTGTATACAAAAGAAAAACAGCCCCATAATTATGGTCATTATTCATTCCTTGCTCTCCTTTTGTACCTATATTCATATAAGCATTATTTACCACACTACTTTGTGTGCAACAGGATAGATGAATTTTATGTACTTTTAATTATTAAATTAGATTAAATGCTTTCTAACCTGGTGTTTCTGAAGAATTAGACAGTGGAGCTGATGCTTCTGCTAAAGCTGCCAACGTAGCTAATACTGATGTTGATGAATTTCCAAACTGTACAGCAGACACTCCTGTTTCATCTAGTAGGATGAAAAAAAGTTAGCTGATAAATTTAAAAACCAGTGAAGTTCCTTTTTCCACTATTATTGCACTGAAGCTATTCTGAAGCTAAGTTTGTTAGACAAGTAGAACTTCTGATAATTTAGCTCTGTGAAGATTGCTGTTTTACGCACAAATGTATTTACAACACATAAAAAACACAGAAGAGGAACATGGTAACTATTCTTACACCCTTTTTCCTCAAAGCTTTTCATCAAGTGTGAAAAATCAAAGCATTAAAATTTAAGTGGCTATTCTATAGGCATTAACCACAGTGGTAGAGGATCGAGGGTTGGACTTGATGATCTCAGAGGTCCTTTCCAACCTGGCTGAGTCTATGATCTGAACACCTGTTCCACTGGATGTATTTGCAGAAGATACCAGACCTGTTAGGTTCACCACCCCTCCAGGTCCAATGATGAACTGTGGTGTTGCCGCGTGTATCGTCACAGTGTCCGGACTCTCTGGGTTTGTGTTGATTTGGTTCTGCATTGCGATCTAGGAGACAAAGGCAATCACATCATTCCAACTGCAGGTGTAAAGAAGTTATTTACCTTGTGAAAGAGCTACAATTATTGCACGTTCCACACAAAAAGGGAGATCTCTCTGCTTATACTTATGCAATACACACACATCATGTCACATCTCCAAATACATAAACTTAAGACAAAAAGTGTAACAACACACCACTACTTCTCCCTACCATTTATTGTAAACAAAGAGGACCATCTAAAGACAAGGCCCTTTTGCAGATATGCAAGCTCACATAGCTAAAAGAGAAGCCTGAAGAACCAAGACTGCTAGGGCAGATACAACCCACAAAAAGGATCTCAGACAGCTTAGCAATTGCTATGAAATGTACATGGCAGTGTCCTTTTTGGATACATAGCCTTGATTTTGTAGGTGATGAAAATGTTCTTCAGCCAACTAACATTTACTAACATTAACCTCATCTCCATGTAGTGACCTAGACAGGAGTTTGGCATTATCAGTCATTATACAGTGTCACAACTGCTATATTAAAAGCTTAGTTTATGACGTATGTAAGCAAGTACAGGAATCAAAAGTTACCTGTAATATTTCTGCAATGTCTTCATTCCCATTGTCTACTGCAATATCTAATGCTGTTTTGCAAAATTTACTCTGAGCATGAACATCTGCTCCATACTTTATCAAGAGTTCTACAACTTCTTGGTGGTGATGCTCAGCAGCCCAGTGAAGTGCAGTCATTTTGAGCATGTCCTTCGCATTGACATCAGCACCATGCTACAAACAAGATCATTGCATAAACTATGTCATTAGAAATATCTGAACAGAAGGAAGACCAAAAGTGTCTTTCTCCACCAGGAATGCCTTTTTATCTTACATTTATAAATTTATTAAAAGTATTCCAATCTAACTACCAAATAAAGTATTTATTTCAAAGGATTAAAGATTCCCTAAAACACAACTCAGTTCTAAAATCTCTTACTAAACACAATGTCAAATTAGGGAGTAGACTTATTTTGAAACAGCAGTAAATAAATCACCTGAAATCATGATGACTTTAATGCTAAAATAAATTATAGTTTAACAGGAAAACAAAGCTCCCAATGCACACAGTATAACTGTTCATGTAATTTCAATCTTAGTTTCATGACTAAAAGAAAATTGTAAATATCGGATTGTAAACCATTGCAATATTCCCACTCAGACTTGTTTCAGCAGTTCTCACCTTAAGTAAGACTTCTACTATGCTGGCATGGCCTTCTGATGCTGCCATATGTAATGGAGTTCTGTCCACTTTGGTTCTGGCATCCCGACTTACACCTGCTCGCAGCAACACCTCTGTGGTTGAGTAGTGTCCATACTGTGCTGCTAGATGAAGTGGAGATGTTCCCAGCTGGAGTGTAACAGAAAATGTGGAGTTTTAACAGATGCCAGTATGAAGTATTTCTTCTTATTCTGGAGCTATCAAACCAAGGTGTCAAGCCACCACTTCAAAATCATTCTTCCTTGCAGTCTCAAGGAAAAGAGCTGTTGGGGTTTTTACAGAATATGAAGAGGAGGAGGGAAAGTCTGTTGTTGTTTTCTTTTTTCTGTGTTTTTTTCTGTCTTTATGAAGTGTAACATTTCAAGGGGCCTAACCCCATTTTTAATATTGGCCAACACACCATACCAACATTGGAAGGGACCTTTGCAAGTCACTTAAGTCCAATCTCCTGCTCAAAACAGAGTTAATTTGAAAGTTAGGTCACTAAGCAGATTAAGGCTCTTAAGAGCTTATAAATACCCTGGGAATTTTAGGTACCTGACCTCCCTATACAACCTATTCAAAAATATGCACCTCTGAAAGACAACTCAAAGCCCCTGTATCAGGGAACTCTCAGCTGCACATATTAAATGGTTGGGACTGCTTTCATAATTCAGACCTCTTACTACACTAAATGCATAAACACAATAAGTAGGAAGATGATTATTGCTTTCTCCCATTAACAACTCCAAAGTTCATCTTAAAAGTCACCAGAATGAGCTCATTCACAGTCTGTTAATAAAAATCAGTAGGAGGTCATATGAAGAAACAGGCAATTTTAATTTCTAATTAGACATTAGATGATATGACTCTAGAATTCCACAAGGAATTGCAATATAAATGCTTAATTGTAACAATACTATTTTCTTCTTCACATGAGAAAAGTAAGGTGATCTACCAAACACTGCAAAAGTTTTCATTACCCAGTCTGTGGTAAAAGGTGCTCCATTTGCCATCAAAATGCGAACTTCGTCATCTTGACCTGCTCGTGCAGCTTCTAAAAGTTTCTTTCCCAAATCTACTAGTGACATCTAGTGAAGGACATAAAGGAACATAAAGGCAAAGCAAAAACATTAATATTACTTTAAGTACATATATGCTGCTTTTTTTTTTCAATTATTATTTCTGAACTACTCTGAAAAGTTCAAAAACTGGAGCTGGCATTTTAGCCATGAGAACGAGCTTAGCTGATCACAATAAGCAGCTTGGGTTTAGAATTACTTTTGCCAGCCAAACAGAACTGATACTGGGGAGGAGATTTCAGTATTACAATGCTATAACCACAGCACCTGTGACATTAAAAAATTTTAAACTGAACTGGATGCACATTTCTTATAGCAGAAGGTGGTTTAGAAGCTCTCACCTGATTCTGCAGCCTTCTGCAGGTTTGTCCAGCTTTCAAAAGGTACTACAGCATCGTGGCTGCTATGTCACACACTCAAAGGAACTGCATCCACCCACCCAAAATGCCCACATGCATTTAGGAGGTACCACTACGTAAATGCATTGAGATAGATATGAAACACAACACCTTCCTGACATCCTGTCCATCGCTATTTTTGTTCACCCTAAAGTATAATTTCTGTATTCCCAGCTGCAAAATGACACAAGCATATTATTGTACTACATACACCAGATGTATGAAGTGTTTGCCTGAAAACAAATATTACTGCCTGCTTCAACTGTCCACAGTTACCAAGCAAAGTTTTGAGACGTGACTGAGATACCAGCTGAAAAACCTTCCCATTGTGATTAGATAACATCCCTTTTACAGCCAAGTTCCATCTAATACAGAACATGCAAAAATACAGGCAGACAAATGACATCTGTTTCTGTTTCATCAAAGATTTCCTAGAAATACAGCTTTTTAAACCCACTCTATTTCATACTTGCTATTAAATTTGTTCAGTTAAAAAAAAAATCTGAACTAAACCATAACAAATACTGCTAACCTAGACATATCATTAACATTTTATTCCTATAGCTATATTTTCCACTACCAGGTTGCTAAGAATGGAATTGCTTTCATCAGTTTAGTTTCCAGTCACATGCAAAGTAAAGTCTGTATTACTCATAACAGCAGTTGCAAGGCCGCACAGCCAATTTCCTACACAAAGTTAGAGTACGTCACTTCCGGACAGAAATCCTCTTCAACACACACAACTGGCACAAAAACAATGTATTTAAAAATTTTTCTGTCCATGGCTTAACTGGCAAACTCTGTGTGGTCCATTGCTCAGTAAACTGAAAGCTATGGACTTTGGACAAAAATGAGAAAGGAAGACCAAAAAACTGCAAATGGAGAACTCCAATATGTATCAGTAGGGCCAGGAACTAGAGCAGATTATACCTCTTGTCTGTGGAACTGACTGCAGGCAGCAACATCCCTTTCATCAAAATACTCCATTTATGTCCATCCTTTTCGTACATATGGACATGTTGATTTGTCTCCAGCCAGAAAAGGGAAGAGAAACAGGAAAGTGGCAGGACAGGACAAATACTGACAATGGGAAAAGGAATGAAAAACAGGAGCACAGTCAGATGCAGAGGAAGGGGCAACTGCTGTTGAAGAGCAGAAGAGAAAATCTAGGAAAGATCCTGAGGAAAGGAAGAAGAGAAAATCTATGATCCCTGTTACACAGAGACACGGAGTAACGACATAAGCTAATAACAGGAGAAATAGGGCATTCAGCAAGTGCAGCAGTGAAACGTGAAATGAAGGAATACAGCACTCCCTTTATATGGCTTTTCCCCCGGTCCCGCATTGAGGATTGCAATTTAAGAAGGAAAAGAGCAGATGCAGACACACATACCACCAGCTCAAGGTCTAATACCACCACCGCAAGGTCCTCAGAAGCAAAAGGAAAACTGGAACTGAATGCAAAACACTGAAGTCATGAACTAGTTCAAAAAGACAACTATCCATTTTCCATGTATTTATTTTTGTTTTAAACAGCAGTAGAGCAAAGGAACTAATAAAATATCTTCTAGGAATTGCAGAATAATTGAGGCTAGAGGGGACCCTGAGCTGGCTCAAGGCTCCGTCCTGTTGAGTTTGGAGTGTCTCTACGGATGAACATCCCACCACTTCTTCAGCCTCATTCCAGTGCCCAAGCAGACTCACAGCAAGAGCTGCCTTCAGTGTACACCTTTCTTTCTCCATTAACCAAAAAGACAGTCATGATAACAAGCTTATACTAGATGTCTATTAGACAACAGAAATAGATGAATTAAATTACAGTCCATACCTTTAACAACACACCTATTCAGAACCCACTGACAACACCTGTACCACACCAGTGAAACAACCTGCCAAGTTTGTTACAAAAACCCTGTGGGGTAATTGGAAGCGTGCTTGGGCCATCTAGTGGAAGAAAGATAAATTACACTGTTCAAGTAAAATAATAAAAATCCCGTTATGTCACTAATGCACTAACAGCAAACAAAGAGGCCCTTCCAACAAAACTCATGCACATTTAGTCACTTTTAACCAATGCATTCACAGAATTTCTCAGGAGTAGACCAGCCCAAAGCTCTTTTCTATTTGGCAGACTGTTCCAAGAACCAGTACCATGAGGTCATGAAACCCCTCTGTAACATGCCCCAAACTCCTCTGCTGCTATGACTGGAACATACCAAGAAGGGTCTGCAGTGTGAGAATTTCCCTTTCCAAAATTTTTCAGCTGCTCTCTTGAGATCATTTAGTAACACTACAATAGTGCAGTGATGCTATCACAAGCAAAGTTCTATATATGTAACATGATAATGTATTTAAAATTGAAATGAGATAACCATTTCAAAGCAGGACTCCACTGCTACTCCACTGAACTGTCTTAGAGGGTTCTCTTTCCTGTGTTGTTTCCAAGCTTGGCCAGCATGATAGCTGTGTAACACTTTACATGAGGACTCTTTCAGAGAATAAAAACATCACTGGCTCTGAAATAGTCTTGAGATTGTTAGTTATTCTTATGGTAATCTGATCGTGTTTTCGGACTCCTAACAGCTCCTACACAATTGTGTGAACAGAGGGTTTTGTCTACAACGGAGTAATAGGGAAGAACTTCTGCTGGGTTTGGACTGAACTTCCACATTTCACTACTGCAATGCATTCTGTACAGTATCGTTAGCCAGATGCCACAAAAGACTGGTAATTAATACTTATATCAAAGTATTATGGCTATTTTACTTCAGTACAATAGAGTTTAATACTACTTTTTTGCACCCATCTTAGATTTAAGTTTTTATACATTCTATAAAACTCTGAAGATCATACTGCTACCAGAGGGGTATATAACAGCACTCAACAGGAGTATAGGTGGATCTGTGTGTGAAATGGGCTCCATGGGGAGCAAGTGGAGCTGAAAAACATTCAGCTTGGGACACCTGAGCTACCACACCACAGCCTACAGACAACAGAGCAGCAGAGTCTGCTGGCCAAAGAAAAATTAAGTTTGGCTTAAAATGTTGCAGCATCTTTCAGACTGACGTCCTGCCACAAGGATCCTGGACCCAGCCTTGTTCCTCTTCTACCACTGAGTGCTGAGCATCAGCTGCTCAAAATCAACAGGCACAAAACAGCTGCTGCAGAACATCTGCCAACACACAGATCCTGCAGCCGCCAGTGTCTGTACTGAGGTACACTCCTGGAAGAGCCATCCTTCCACTAGAGGAACATGGACTGTTCAGTGCAACCTACCTGCCTACCTAATAAGGATTTGCAATCATTCCTAAAAACTCCAGCACAAAGTTCCATTAAAGGCTAATTAAATGGGTTTCCCTACTGAAGTGATACATGGCAGAACTGTACTTGGAAGGCTGCTGGAGAACCATCATCTCTCACATCCATTACATCTGGAAAAAGAATGCCCCTTCAGAATGTCTTTTTCTTTCCACTATTACAAAAATTAACCTACTTCCAGACCTGACCTTCAGAAATGCCATCATCCTAGTAATTCCAACATCACACATTAACAGTAATAGCCATTTCTAGTTAATTTTATGTGCCTGTCCATACCAAGGTCAACAATATTTTGAAGTACAGCATATACTAGTTAGCATCACTTAAACACTCTGGCATGATTTTACTGTACATGTCAATTAGCAGCAATTACAGCAACTTGAATGGGATAAGCTCAAAAAGTTCCTGTATTGTTTCCTAAGGGAATCAAAGGTATTTTGACAATGATTTCACATGTGATACTTCAAATCTGAATATAAATATCATAAGCTATTTCTATCATGATAGTGAAAATTACACTAATATGTTAATTGCAGTCAGCTTTAATTCCAGTGCTTTCAGCTCTCCCCTATGACTTTTTAATTAAATTCTCTCTGGTTTGTTCCAACAGCAACATGACCTTCATGTCAGACATGCATCAGATGAAAAATACCTGATCTGAGACAAGCAAACATTGTTGAATAGCTTAGTGGAAAAGACAGTCAAGCCCATACTAATGCAGGTCTGTCCTCCAATTAGGTTCACATAATGATTTAAATAATCTCTAATCAACAATGCAACTCTCTTAAATAATACAGATGGTAGAAAAGTCTTGTTCTTACAAAGGAGAGCACAGATTTGGCCATTATCTGCAACACCTAAAGAGTGTTATGCAACAAGGGTGAACCACTGGCACCAAGATTCGGGTTGGCACTGCCAACAAGCTACAAAGCTTTCATGAATAACTTTGGCACTAGATACCAAAAAGGTTACTTTACAGCAGCTATGATCAACACGAAGGATCTAAGTGCTCGTGATGTAGCCTTTGAACTGTACTAGAGCCTTAAGAGGATGTCTCAGATTAATTGAAACTTGAAATACTGTTAAATTAAGTCATCCACCTTCCAACTACAGCATCCATTATATCAGGAAGAATCTTCCTCGACAGTTGCTGTCTAGCACATAGGCCTAAAAAAAACCCAACTAGAAAACAAAGTGATTTCAGCAAAGAAAGTGGGTCACGAACAGGAGTCTCTATCTAGTGTGTGCTGATCTGCCACGTACACTCTTAACCTCACTCACACAGCAGACTGACGTTCCCTTACAAGTACTTCTGTGGGCATACACAGCTCAACCAAACTGCTTAGCCTCAGTAATACTTCAGAAGTAATGAATAACTTGAAAGCAAATAGGACTCTAAGCACATTTAACTCTACTATGCAGCATTTCCCACTAAACATAAGCTGTCTTAGTAAGCAGGTTAAAGGAAAACATACAAATGCTTCAAGAACTGTAAGCACAGACGACTTCCTACAAGGGACTTTACCAGTGCCCCACCAACGGAAACTACTTTGACTACCAGGGAAGAACAGGAAAAAAAGGGTCCGCACTAAAACACCTCATCCCACGTTTACGCTCCCACCATACGCTTTATTAAGTAAGACTCCAAAGCACGAGTTACAGACTCCGGGCGAGGGCCACTGCGGCGGGGAAGCGCTCCGGCCCCGCCCGAGCCGCCTCTCCCCAGGGCACCTTTGGCGCCAAGCTCGGGCTCGCAGCTCGGCCGTCCCAGGGGCGCCGGGCCGGGGCACGGACCGACCACCCAACCCCCGCGGGGCCCCGGGCCGTCCCCACGCTGCCCACACCGCGCTGCCCGGCGGGCAGAGCCGCGGGATGAGCCGGGCCCCGCTCTGCCCCTCGGCCCCCGGGCCCCTCGCCG
>VYXB01008938.1:629812-712492 GCA_013397135.1 Pachyramphus minor | reverse complement strand
GGGTGGCGAGTGAGCGGGGCCGGGGGAGTCGCCGCGGAGCCCGGGAGCGGCCGGAGGAAGATGGCAGGGAAGCGGCGCTTCCCAGAGTGCTGCACTCCTGCGGTGTCATGGAGACTGCCACGGCCCCGGGCCGCCGCAGCGGTATTGACCGCCCGCTTATAAACTTGGGGGAGTTCTCTGCCTCTCTGCGACCTCCCCGGCTTCTTATCACCGCTGCTGCGTGCGTACTCCTTGCAGATCTTCGTTTATCTAAATAAGAAGTGGAGCTGTCAATCTTGCGTAGATTGAGTAACTTTTAAACTTCCTGCAAAAAATTCAGCTTTTTTTTTTTTAAAGAAACTTTATAGTATCTTGCCCCCCGCCCACCTCGGTGTCAGGTAAATTGTTGGATGAAGGAGCTGTCAGGGGGTTCTCTCACTGCGGAGAGAGTCGTTCCCAGGCCTGGCCGGGCAGGTCTGAGCACCACCACGACCAGCACAGACCCGTGCTGTGTTGCTGCCTTGTGACTGGTGGTGACCAGCACAACCATGAAAGTTTGGCTGCTCTGTGTGAGCACAATGCGCTTGCTATAAGAAGCCCCAATGGTTATAATCAGCCTATGCACATTAGGTTACAGGACCAGGGCCTGTATTAAGAGTACCAGGGCATGAAAGAGAGCTAGAGGCCTTGCAGAGCTAAATATGCTGATGGCTTTTGTAGTTCAATCATCTTAATATTCTGTCTCTAGACTAACACTGATAATCTTAACAAAGCCAACTCTGGTGTACCAAGTGCATATAGTAAAATATAATTCTGAGAGAATTGAGGAACTGAATTCTTATGAGAAACCCATTTCTTATTTGCTCAAGTGTCAGAGACAAAAATAAATGAATAATACTTTATTACATGCCTGAATTGGTGATGCACAGTACTTATCATGTCAGTGTATTTCAGAGTGCGTTATTGTGTGCTGCAACTGCTACAGTGTCATTCCACTTAAAGCTTACTCATACTCTTAGTAAAACTGGCATGATAATTAGATGTTGAAAAACCTGTTACCAACAGGTATGTTTCCCTGTCAGGGTAAAACTATCCATTCCAAGTATGTCAAATGTCCATAATCAAGCATGACTTCCCTCATATTTTTGGGATATTGACCTGGTTTTCAGCACTCCCAAGTATGAAAAAGGAGCCTGAGATAATACTTCAGCTGGGGGTGGAAAAGATTCCAAGCCTTGAGTCTGATCTTAATTTTTAAGAAAAAAGTTGACAAGCCTGAAATAGGTTGTTTCTTCTTTGTCACAGGATTGACTAATCATAATGTTAGCTATTACATCTTATTCAGTCAATTAGGTTCATGGGTTTGTGATCCAGTTTTCTTTTCTTGCTGAGAAAGAAGATACATCTCTTCTTTAGAGACATATGAAAGACCATAGATGTAATTGGAAAGGTTCACTGATGCATCAATGTTGCCATTGTATTCATATAGTGATTCTAAGTGTGGAGGGAAACGGAATGCTCCACAAAAGTGAGCATAATGTAGTCAATACAGCCTGGAGCAGCAGGATTTTATCCTGATAAAGTGGATGGGATTCTGGTAAGACAGTGCAGTATCATTGCAGCTCCCCTAGAGGAAACAACTACGGGTTTCAGACCAGCTACTGCAGGTTATGGACATCTCAGTGCATTTCCCTGATGGACATTGACTACTTGCAGACTGTTTTTATTTGTGCTGCTTGTTTTGTGGGATTCCGCCATTGAGACTAGGCCAGTTACAAATTTAATATCTGCAAAAACTTGTGTTCAAAATCAGATAGTAATATTTACTTATGAAGGAGGCGATTTGGATTCTGAAATCATAGTCTTCCCTAAGCCTGCTCAAAGATGAAGGGAAAAAAACTTGTTCATTTGAGTATAAGGAAAAATTAAGGTAAAGCACATCTTGAAATATCATAGAAGCTTAGGAAGTTTTAAGGGTCCTTATGAGCTAAGACTGAGCAGTCAACTGGCAACTAGTGGACATCTGTAGTATTTAAAATCCAGTTAGGGGATTTTCGAAGCATAAACCTGAAAATGTTAGTTACAATTCCAAAGTTAAGGTTCTGTATAGAAGAATGAATTAGAAACTGCAGGTGAAATCTATCAATTTATGACCTATGTTTTATGTAATTCCATTAAGTAGGCTGTTGAGAATTTGATTTTCAAAAAAATTTAGGAAATTATATTCTTTATCCGTTCTTACTCATTCCACTGCAGCATATTGTGTGAATTATGGTGCTATGGGAGTTCAAAGAGTAATACCTCATTCATTAGATACTGCGGTTAGAAGCTCATGTTTTGAGAAAAGGTATAGAAATTTCTTTAAATCAGGAAATAAAAGTTCAGCATTGAACTTGCCTGGCAACTTAAAGACCTGTAGCAATAACTTAGTAACCATGGTAAGAAAATGGAAAACCCCTTTTTGTTTCAGGCCAAAGCTCAGAGTTGGCTTTTATTCATTAGTTCTACTCTTGTATAGATGAGGCTCCAGAAGAGCTGCCCTTTTCAAGGTGTGTCAGCAACACTTGAGAATTTACTGACATCATTAAATGGTTCATCTTCCACATAATCTTGGGGCTTTTTTTGCTCATACGCACACATCACACTAATGTTATATTCATATCTTTTTGGACTACGTATTTAGTTACAGTATTCTGTCAGAACACAACCAAATTCTGTCACTTAAGATTAAGAAAATACTGGTTACATAACAGAGCAAACATTGAAGATATATTTAGAAAGGACTTAAAGCTTCAAAGGAAAAGTCTATTTACAGTTCCAAGGATAAAAAAAAAGCCAGGTAAAGACATGCTCTGACAGGAGGATTAGACAAGCAATGCTAAAATCTTAGTAAGAGTGAAGCCTTTCTTTATAAGCTATGAGGATGTTAAAAAGTTGGTTTAGGCTAAGAGGCTTTTACAGTGGAAAGGTCCTCTTCTTTGAGGCAGGGGGTGTCTGTGTTTTGTTTCTGCTGAATACAGTTCTTCTAATGAATCATCTGCCTTGTTTTCAGCACCTAAGTGCTGAAAACCCTGAAAGTTAGACACCTTATATAGGAAAGACAATGTTTTAAGATAAGTAGGTATGGTATATATTTTTCATTTTATGTATTAAAGGTAGTATTTGAGGACTTTATTATTTACTTTATAGAATTATCTGGAAATCAGTCTCCTAGGGAGGATTTTTGACAAGTTTTTCAGTTTTAAAAAGCTGCTAACATAATTGGAAATTAGCAAGTACAGCATCTGTGTTCAAGCAGTACATTATCTTGCTAGATACTGTTTAGTCTGACCTTGGCATGCCAGACCTTAAACCAAAGAACCATCATTAGACATTTATCTTTATTTTTGCCTTTAGTTTCAACATGAACTTACCAAAAGTTTGGGTTAAGTTAGTATTGTTGTTTGATAACCAGTTCCTAGACCAACAACAGTTAACCCAGTAATACTGTGTGCAGTGATGCTTCAAGGAATACAACAGCTCTGTGCCACGGGAAGGGATCACATTGCCAGCTTGGCTTCTCATTCTTGAGTGCACATGCCAACTGCTGTCCTTGCACAAGCTGTGTAGCCTTTCTGCCTCTTCAGCAAGCTGAACTGGCTCAATAAGAGTTTGGAGAAGCACCAGACCAGCATGAAAAAGAGGGAGGGAAATTGGAATCACCTCATTTGGTGGCATCCAGCTACAGATCGATTCAGTGGGATGAAACTTCACTCTGAGGTCACTGGCTGATGGTGGCTTTAGTTGCGCTTGTCATGCTGATCATCACCTTGAGGGTGAAAGGGAAATGCCCTACCTTCATCTTGTCAAAAGCCACATGTTTTTTCTCTGCTAGGAAGTAATTGATCTGTTGGGATTGTTTAAGTACCTTTCTTCTAAGGAGTTCCTCATGGTTTCTTCATATTGCTCACATCTTAACATCTCACCACTTACATGTGAGGGAGCTCAGTTCCACCCCCACCACCCCCAAGGGCTAAAATAGCTTCCTGTGTATTAGATGCAAAGTGTTTTAGATAGACTATGTGCAGGAGACTTAATGGACATCTCTGTGTCAGATGGGATGATGTAATAGTCCCTTCTAGCCAAGCTCTGCTTAACTATTTCCAGGCTGCCTGGAGAGCACTTTCAAATGAAAGCACAAAGACAACAGCACCAAGGAGTTGAAGACCAGGAAGTTTCAAGTTTACCTGTAGCAATCTTGTTTTTCTCAGCTTAGCTACTACCAAGACATAAGAAGTCACTTTTCCAAGGGGGCAGTATTTGCAGAGTACAGAAAAGTCAGCTAATTTTTTATAGTGTACTTACTGGCATTTCAGTAGAATAAATTTGCTGGATACAATGATTTTTCAACATTCTTAAGTCAGCATTTCTTTACTTATTATTTTCTTATTCTTTTATTAGCAGCATTTTGCTGGACATTCTTGGTAAGTTACCTAGAGTGGTTTCAAACAATTCTGACACTTTGAGGGGATTCATTTATACTGTTGAGTGTTCAGCCACTCTGCTGGCATCTAGTGCTAGCTCACATAAATTAAGATAGGCTAGGTAATAAACCCACACAGGTTTTTATTATTAATAAGTGTACTGAAAGTCACTGGAATATAATTAGGCTCTTCCTTCCTCTTTTCCCCCTCCAGAAAAATATTGATAGAGGCTTCTGAGAAGTTGTACCATCCTAGAAAGGATATAAGTAACAACATTAACATGCCTGCTGTGGCATCTGTACCTAAGGAGCTGTATCTCTGTACTTCATTGAAAGATCTCAACAAGAAGACAGAAATAAAACCTGAAAAGACGAGTACAAAGAGGTATATATGTTGTAATTGATTTTGAATTAGTATTAAAAGTATTAGTGGTTACAGAACAAATTTGTTGTGGATCTAAGTTTCCTCAAGCATTTCTGTTAGATTTAAAATCTTTGACAGTCTTATGTATGGATCTGAACTACCACACTGGATGTGCTTACTGCCTTCAGGAGGTCACTTGAGATACTGTCAAAACATAGCTTGGACAGAGCATGATGCCCATGAAAATTTGCCTGTATGGAGCAAAGGCTATATAATTGCAAATTATTAAAAATTATAAAAACTTCAGCAAATGTGTGAATAGAAAATGTTTTGCCTCTAGCATTTTTAGATAATCAACTATTTCATTTTGTCTTACTACGAATTAGTTTCTCCTATTAAAAAATAAAGGTTATTCTTAGAAGGGAACAGTACTTTTTTCCTTATCTCAGTATGCTATTTAATTATGGAAGTCTTTATATAAGGCCAGTAAACAAGCTCACAAAGATAAACTTTATTTGGAGGAACATGATTGTAATTCATGTTTAATGAAAACCTTATATTAAGATAGTAAAATCAAATGCTTAATATATGAGGAGAGGGTGTAAACACTCAATATGGCATGTTGTAATGCAGAGGTGTTTGGGGCAAGTCAATAATCATGTGCTTTGTCCTCTCCTTTGGTTTCAGTTATGTGCAGAGTGCCCTTAAGATTTTCAAGGCAGCGGAAGAAAGCAGATTGGACCGAGATGAAGAAAAAGCTTACATCCTATATATGAAATATGTGACTGTTTATAACTTTATAAAAAAGAGACCTGATTTTAAGCAGCAACAGGTATAAAAGCTTTCTGACTGACCTCCTCTGCATTGGTGAAAGTATGAGAAGTACAGAGAGTTACACTAATGCACATTCAAAGGATCACACTGGTATTAAGTAACTACCTCACCTGTGATGCTATTTTTTCCTTCCTGTTTTTGACAAGTCTGTTGTTAATTGTTTTTAAAGTTTGGTTTTAATACATAAAGTGTATAAATTGTCAGATATGTGAATATTTTTTCATGGAAAGGTGTTCCTGTCATCTTTGCCATTCAGACTTTTTTTGGTGCAGCTCCCTTACCTAGCCTTTATTTATTAGTGCTGTAAAACAATTTTACTTACAAACTCATGTTTGAGGGGAAAATATTTTGATTCAAACCAGTTCCTTTTGTTGGTATTAATATCATTATAATACCAATTCTCTGTATATTGGTGACTGGTAATATGCACAGAAGTAGGCATTATTAAGCTGTCCTATTAATATGCAATGTGATGCTTGTAATTTTAGGATTATTTTCATTCAATTCTGGGACCTACAAATTTAAAAAAAGCTGTTGAAGAAGCTGAAAGACTGTCAGACAGCCTTAAACTAAGGTACGTGAATACAGCTGATAAATAAGATGTTGTTCCTTACAACTGAAGCCTGTACATGTGCAATTTCAGTTTTTCATGATATTTAGTAATAAGCACTTGAGTAGACCATAGATAGCTGAAACTCTCAAGACCTTAAAACTCTTTATCTCCAGAAGTCTGTTACTAAAAATAATTTCCGCTGTCACACACTCCAGTAACTTGTCACTTTATACACTGTCTCCTAATTCCTGACAACTATGGTTTGTTGACATTGTCTTCTAATTTTGTTTATTGACTAATAAAAAGAAATCATATGATCTAAATGATACATATAGTAGAGATGATCAAGAGCAACTTTCTCCTTAATCATAAGGTCATCTGAAACCAAATCTATTAATAATTGTTCCTAATAGTCAGATATGTTAAAAAGTCCTCCTAGTGTGGCTGTAGTTTACCTTTTCTCTGATACGTGCAGCCAGTACATGCAATGCATGGTTTTGCCAGTATGTAACTGAGCTGATGCTAATGGACTGATTAACAACTGTCAAGTTACATCTTTGTGCCAAAACCCACGAAGTGGTGTTGGTAAGAAGTCATGAGGTAGAGTCTGTCTTTAGATGATATTTAGTGCAGTGTGTGTTGCTTCCAGCCTCGTCTGCTTCTTGCATCGTTAGCGACTCTTTCTCGCCCTTTTAACTTTCTCTCTGCAGCTGGGCACATTTCCCTTCCTGTGTGTCATGTCCCACCCTGCCCTTCCCAAATATTCTTGTGAAAGCATATTTTATGCCCTTGAAAGTGCTTAGTCTACAAAGTTAGTTTAAGTGAACAGTAAGACTGTAGTTACACCTGTATGAAGAAGGATTTTACGAAGATGTGTCATGATACTGTGTATGAAACGAGCTTTAGATTTTCTTTGTTTTTAGTTGAATCTTACAATTCAACAGAGCTATGAATTCACTGTAAGAGTGAACACTGATAGAATTATAGAAACCCAAAATTTAGAGAGTTGTTTAGTGACTTCTGGCTTTTTATGAAAGGAAAAGCGTTTTGAAGTTGATATAGTAACTTTCAACTACTTTGGGTGAAATGTATAAATATTTAAAGGGAATAGAAATGAAACATGACTCCTGTGTAACTACAGAAGTGGTTTCAGGGAAGTTATTTGTGTAATTTCTTCCCCAGGCAGTAGGTCAGCAAATAGTTTCAATGTTAATTGTTAACTAAAAGTGGAGGTGCTGAAACAGGGATTGTTTAGGAGCAGGAATACCTACATGAATGACCTACTATGTGCTTTAGAGGTATAAAAGGGAAAATTGATAGGCAAATATTCCATACTGACCAAATTAAACTAAAATGCAAAATATGCTTTAGTGTCATTAACTCCAAGTGGGAACAAAATGCTCTATTCTAACTTACAATGCCTCTGCCAAATTAAGAAGCCTGTTTAAAAGAAAAAATTACAGACTTGCTGCTTCCTTCCTGTTAGTGGCCAATTAGTGTAGTAGACTTGAAGGCAGAATTTGATTTAATGATCTAGTTTATTAACACAGTACTTTTTGATATGAAATACAGCTGTATTGTCATTGTTTCTTTAACTCTGATTAGGCAACATCTGATTCAAACAAGCAATTGTGAACACAGTTCAGTGTTCACATTTCACTGCTTGGTTCAGTAATCAAAGTTATTAGTTCAAAACATTCTTTTTTGTTTTATGGATCCCTAGTAACCCTTAAACTTCCCAGTTGTATTAAATGTAAGCAATGGCTACTTAACAGTGATGTGACTGTACAGACCTCCAGTGGGTGATCTAAAAACTGCAGTTTGGAGGTCACTGGCTCACAATGCCATAGTTGTCCTTCCAACAGCAAAAGGCTGGGAGGTTAATTGTCAAGTCTGAGGCTTTATGAAAAGCAAGACCCAGGTCCATCAAAACTCTCAAGTGTACACGATTCTTGCACTGGCTTTCCTGTAGGTCCAGTGTTTGAAACAAGCACCAGGCACATAATAAGTTCTGATCTGACTTCTCAGGAAAAGGACATTTAGTTAATTGAGTTAACTTGCTCCTGACTGGCTCCAGTGTAAACCAAAATAAAATACCTGGGATGACTGTTGTAATGTATTGAAGTTTACTATAAGTACCAGTACTTGCTCCTTCCCGTGGGAAATGAAAAACATTTAGTGTTACATTGGTAAGAATGACCCCAGGTTTGGAGAAAAAAAATAGCTTTACAAGCAGTGACTATGAAATAGGACTCAAAACAGGATTTCAAAATAAGAATACCAATCCAAAAAGTGGGAAAAATAAGATCATGCAGTCATGAAGGAAAATGGGGGTTGTTGGAATATAAAAACTGACAATACTTGAAGGACTTTTTTTTTTAATTTCTTTCTGAGGACTCAATGATTAATAATCCAAGGTTAGTCAATAGCACAATATTGAAAAAAAGACCTTTTTCTCAATAGATATGAGGAAGCTGAAGTTCGGAAAAAACTTGAAGAGAGGGACAGACAAGAGCTGCAGAAAAAGCAGGAACCAAAGGATGATGGAAAGAGTTCAGCCAAAAACTCCTCAGAAAGTGCTGTGGATTCCAAAGGAAAAAGCCAAAGGGTAACTGAAAATGTTTACAAACTCTCTAATTCAGTCTAAATGTATAGTTTAAATCTAGCATTTGATCTCTGCTAGTAGCTGTTTTCAGTTCAGAATTATGGTGAGGGGTTTTTTTAAATTAGTTTACACTCCCTGTAATTGGTCTTTGACATTTTTTTTTTTGGAATATGCTGAGTCCACAACCTCCAAGTCTTGCATATGATAGAATTTGACTCTACAAGAAAGCTCAGTCTATTTTATGCTAGAATTAGCTAGTGCAAGAAACCCAAGGTAATGGTAATAAACTGATGTTAAATAACAAAGGGCTGACTTTGCAGCAATAGTGTGAAAACAAACTTACTTCTCCACAAATACAGAATGAATTTCATCTAGTAGATGATGTTGTCCTAGATTCTAGTGCCTTTTTAACTGTTTCCTGTCGAGACAGAGCAGCAACCTTGGTATCTTTTTAGTACATTTGTCAACGCATCTTCAGAAGTAGCTTACTTGTGCTAGCTTCCTTCCTGTGTCTTAACAGCCTGACCAGTTTCCTTCAAGGTCTGTGAGAGTCAGTGTTGCTTGGCCACCTTGGCTGAGTATTACATATTAAACTTTTTTCCCCCCTTATAACACAGATAAATGGTGAGAGGAAGCATTCGCTGGAAAGAAAGGATCAGTCTGACAGTCTGAGTGGTAAGAAATGCAGTGCTCCCACAGATGTGAAAAAGGTCTCCATATGACTGTGCACCAATCATCTAAGCAGTTGCAATTCTTTTAAGAAGTTATTTCACAGAATTTGATGAAGTTGTAGTATCCTGTATTTCAATTATAGCGAATTATAAATTAATTAAGCTCTGTATTGCAGCCACCATCATTTATCATTAACTTAAAAAGCTGTAGTTACTTTTTCAACTGTTTAATAACTAAAGCTGAACTAGTCCTAGAGTGAAAAACATCTCCTCAACTGATAAGAAAAATCTAGGCAAGGCTGAAATGTTTCTCTGCTAAATAAGAAATTTTTCCTTTCCCCTCACAACCTTCTGCTTCTTGTTCTTGCAATAAGTATGTGAAAATGTTCTCTAGAGTTCTTAACTGAGAAGGAACATTAGCAGCATGTATTTTACAAGTGCTTGCCTATATAGCTGGATTTAAGTGAGACCACAAAAATTTAAATTGGTTTATCACGGAGATGTTCAGTGTGGTCTAATTTAGCAGATCAGGTACTAATCACCACAGCAGTGGGAGCAGAAGGTCCAGTCTGTTTATTCTATAATGTCTCACCTCTATGACTTTGTGGGACTTTTTAATTCTATTTCATCTGTTTGCAGTCTTGATTGCACCAGTCAGATATCATGGCTATCTCCATTTACAATCTAGCTTCTTATAACTATTTGCTTCTCTATTTCAAGGAGCAGTCACACCTGAGAAACTGTTTGCAATGATGTCGGACAAAAATATTGAATTGCTTATAATGGATGCTCGAAGATTGAAGGATTATCAGGAATCCTGTATTCCAAGATCTATCAGTGTCCCAGAAGAAGCTATCAGTCCTGGGTATGACAATATTAAATGAGAATGAAATATTTAATTTTATAAAAAAATTACATGCTTTTAGAGCTTGTACACTTAGTTTCAGAGTCCTTGCTGTATACCAGTGGGTAAGATGTATCTGGACAGCTCTGTTCTTGCACTTCCTGACTTTGAGACAAAGCATATTTATTTTATCCAAGCACATAAACATATATGATTATATATTGTTGGATAAAATGTTACTTGTACATTTGTTTTTAAACATGCATGTTACTACATTTCAGAGTTACTGCTAACTGGATTGAAGCTAGGCTCCCAGAGGACTCTAGAGATCCATGGAAGAGGAGAGGACAGTTTCATTATGTTATACTGCTGGACTGGTTTAGTTCTGCTGAAGACTTAAAGCTAGGAACAACTCTTCAGAGCCTGAAAGATGCACTGTTTAAGGTTGGCAAGTTTCATGGTTTACTCTAATCATCTCCATAAATCAGAAGATCTTAAAGCACCTGTATTTACAAACTTTGTGGAAACCTTAATGACACTTCAGGCAAGCATCTTGGTTCAGTTTTCAAAGCCTACTTATTTTGATAGCAGAAGTGTAGTCTGAAGTTTCCCATGCTCATGCTCTAGTAGAGGACAGTATCTTTTGAGCATGGTAAACTTTTCTGCATTATTGAATAGAACTTTTAGGTAAGCATGAATTTAAATTTGAGCTTTTCAGTTCAGGGAGTTCATAGACTCTATAGTAAGCAAATGTCCAACATTTTCAAGTCAAACTCTAGCTTTGGCTGTGTTGTCCCTCCTCTCTATAGAGGTGGCTCTCATGAAAGATTGCACATCTTTCTGTTACCTAAACATTCAAGACTGGACTTCAGAGATAGTTCAGGGAGTTCTCCCTGTTTATTACTTTACAGAATATTCTCTGAGCCCTCTGTGCCTTCCTTGTTCATGTTCTAATACTGAGGGGAGTCTGGAGCCTGAACTCTCAAGGGGTTTTCAGAAAGTTAATGTTATGCTTTCTAAAGCACTAATCACTCAGCAAACTTACCAGATAAGAAACTGAAGCAAATATTATAATAAAATATTATTCTGCATGGATTGTTATGTGAAGTAGCAATAAGTGGTTCTTTCTGTACTGAAAACATTCACACCCTGTTGTAGGTAGAGCCAGGAACCTGTGTTGAACATTCTCCAAACACAAAGAGGATCCCTGTTTTTGCAGCCTCTTTAATTCTTACTTAAAAAATCTCAAAAATAACCTCTCAATGTAATGACTAGACACAGAAATTTCAGCAACACTATTAAGCTGTAAAAGTTTCCTTTCTATTTTTAAATCAATTGATTTCAAACTTTTTTTCCATACAGTGGGAAAGCAAAACTATACTGCAGAATGAACCGTTAATTCTAGAAGGAGGTTATGAAAATTGGCTCCTTTGTTTTCCCCAGTATACAACAAATGCTAGAGTAACTCCACCCCAGCATGGCAAGAGTGAAGCAGTGACTGTTTCTTGTAAGTAAAAAGGATGACACCACACCATTACTGGATGTATCTTTAATTCTTTCAGGTATTTTTGGGAAAGCCTTGTTCTGGGTAAAAACTGAATTTTGGGTTGGAACTTGGGCATTTATTTTGCTTTTGTGTTTTTGCTGTAAGAGCTCTCTTATGCTTCCCTACTTCCTTTCCCCTACTCCTGCAGTGGATTTTACATATCCATCTCTGGAAGAGCCAACTTCTGTTCCCCCTGTTGCTGCTGTAAAGCCATCCCCAGCAGAAGCAATTGAAAATGAAGAAATGGGAGATAATTTGGAAGAGAGACTAAAATCACTTAACAGATCAAACATACAGGATGCTGCTGTTCCAAAATCTGACAGTCCATTAGTAGTCAATCCAATATCAATTACAAGAAGTATCCCTGAGGTAAGCTGTGTTCCTTTTTTCCAGAGTTATAGTAAGTCTATTAAACACCCACCACACACAGAACTCTAAATCCACAAGCAAACATACTCAATACATTTGTCCAAGTCTTGTACACAAGTGTATTGGTACGGAGACTGTTGGGGGTCTGTGAAGCCATGGTAACTGATCTACAGAACTCCATGAACTAAGTATACTTAACAGAATTGCAGAACTTTTCATGAATATTTTTATATGAGTACCTGAGAAATCAAAGATCACCAGTTGATCATTAATTCAGAAAGTCTATAAGCAAACTTTTATACTCAAAACACATGGGATGAAATACAGAGAGTGCCACAGCTTTTACCTTGGCTATTCCAAAGGTCTGTTTTCTAGAAAATGTTTCTTCCTTCAAATAAAACATTTAGGTGGTTTGTCACCCTTGGCCTAGTAGTGAAAGTACAGAGATTTGTTTCTTCCTTTCATGTGAATAGAACTTTCTAAAGACACCTTTGTAGAGTTCTTATACTAAAATAACGTGTTGCTTAGGAGAGAAGGCTAAAAGCTGTTCACTTTCACTCTTCTGGATACAGCCTTAAATACAGATTTCAGCTAGGAGATCCTAAACTGCAAAATTTTGAAGACATTATTTCTGTTCTTACCTGAACTAGATGAGTCTGTATTTCTTCAGAACATTCACTTGAGCATTAAAAACTTGCTGTTTTAGTTCTGAGCATAAGCTATTCTTAAATACCCCGTCCCATCAAGCAGATCTGCCTTAAGCACATGCTCTGTCACATGATTGAGAGAGCCAAGCCCAAATTAGGCTGCCTGATTGCCCTAGAATGTTCACCTTTGAGAGCTTGAAAATAAAGGGTTGTGGTAATCGGTGCTTAATGCTGTCTTTATGGTTCTGTAGGGCTTGTGATTATCCCATTGATTATCTCACATCTGGAAGTTAAGTGAATTGCTAATTCTGCTAAGAAGCCCAGATTTAATGGCAGAGGTCAACTTGTTATCATCTTTATTCTCTTACAAACCTCACTTAGGAAAAGCTTAGCAAAGAGAGCAGCAATAGGTATAGTGAATTATTGTTCTACACTTTGTGTTCTACACCTGTGTTACAGGTGGATCGTACTAAAAAGCCTTCACTAAAAATCCCTGATGATACCAGACCAAAAGCTCCAGGTACAGTCAGTGACATCCAGCCTGTTGAGAATGGACGAGTGGTTCCAGACCGCTCCACAAAGCCGGTACGGGATGTGAAGAGTGTTCTGACAGAAGAAGAAAAAAGTCAGGTACACGCAGAAACTGCTGCTTTGTTAGAGAAAAACAGGCGGGAAAAGGAACTCCGGGAGAGGCAGCAAGAAGAACAGAAAGAGAGGCTCAAGAGAGAAAAAGAAGAACAAGAACAAAAAGAGAAAGAACAACAGGAACAGAAAGCAAAAGAAGAACAGAAAGAAAAAGAACACAGAGAAAAGCTACAGCAATCCAAAGAGGACAGAGAACAGAAGGAGAGGGATGAACAAATAAAAAGAGAACAGGAGGAAAAGGACCAAGAAAGAGCACGCAGAGAAGTAATCGAAGCAAAAAAGCAAAATAAAAATGAACCAGAGTACATTGGTGCAAAAAGGATTGAGATTGACAAAATATCCATGGAAGAAAGAGAAAAAGGAACTCGAACACCAGAAACGCCAAGACGGGCACTGGGTGATGCATCTCAGACCTTTGTGACTGTTTCAGGCAAGGTTAGTGAAAAAGAAAATCATCATCCAATGTGGAGTAGTTATGCACGCAAATCATCCTGAATAGTTTAATATCAATCTAGAAATTTAAAATACATAATTTGAAGTTTATTTAGACCATTTTTACATAAAAGTAGAGGAGAGAGTTAAAACCAAGACACAGATAGATTTAATTTTTTTTCCCAAGACTGCCCTGTTTCTTGCTGGTAGGTGGGCAGCATGAAATCCCTGTAGGACAATAAAACTTCCCACTGGCATAGAACTAGAAGGGATGATGGTTCATAGGCTGCCATCCTCTGTTTTAGAGGCATGGTGGTATTTTATCTCTTGTACCAGCCCAGAATGATGTTGTCTTAACAAACACTTTAGTGCCCCCAGCTGTATAAATGCTGACAGAATAGTATTTTGTTTCCTGGCACAGGAAGCAAAGGAACACCCTAATCTAGTATTTTTGCTGAGAACAGTGCAGTTCCAAATCTCTGGGGGGTTGTGTCACAATTTCTTCTTTCCCCATTCTTGAAAAAAAATTGCAAAATTTCTAAATGTAGAAGTCACCTGATAATGAAACAGGAGCCATTTGTAAAGCTGAGTTAACAATGGAACACATCCTTAAAACCATTTCTCAAGAACATGCATGAGGATATTTTTCTCTGCTTTTGCAAGTGCAGTTGTTATTTGATCAAACTGATGCTTGTTTAATCCAAATGCACAAGGAAGCCAAAATAAATCTTCCTGTGGGCAACCTTAGCACAGTCATTCATGAGCTTTTCACTGACAGAGCAACTTCACATAATCCCAAAATGGTTGCCTCTGATAAATTCACGTCGACTTCACAGTTTGCCTTTTATTTGTGGAGAGGTTTTGCCACAGTGAGGAGTCAAAGGGAAAAAAGTCTGAAATATGTAAACAACTTTCAGGGGGAAAGTAGTGTAGGTGGAACTTCCGTATTTTATTTCGGAGCTCTTGAAACTACAGAATAGACTGTAATACAGCATTCAGCTACAAAAACTATTCCAGTCAATTGCTTGTAGTATAGAGTAGGAAGAGTAAAAAAGACCTGTTTTAACCACTTCTTTGTGACACATGCATTTAACAGCCAAAAAAGAAAGTATAACTCTGCTTTATCAGCATTCTTTACTGATATGCCAGATGAAAATTGAAGCCTTCTCTCAAAATCTTTTACAGCTAACTGGGGTTAAAGGACAACCAGACAGTGGAGCTCAAAAGCCAGGACCCCTTAGAGAGGATTCTGAACAAGATACTGAAAAACTTAAAGTAAATACAAATGTATTGTATGTAGCCAAAATAATCAAGCGCAGATGCTTTATGATTATGTTAAATTCCACCTCATTTCAATTTTTAAAGTCATCATCTTAAGAAAAGACTGTGCCATGTTTACAGCTGTTTGTTTGCTTTTTTCACTTGTCATATTCATCTGAAAAAAATATTTGAAGCTTTCATTAGAAGTCTTGAGCTGTTTCTGCTGGCATTAACAGGCATTTTACACACGTTCATCATCTCATGCACATTCCTTCGTGTGCTGCTTTGAGAGGCAAGAAAGCTCCTCCTTGTGTATTTAACAGAAGCACATATCCCTAATATTTACTAATTCTTTAGGGAAGAAATTGCATTTTGAGAACTTTGTGATACTGAACTGTCAACAAATGGGTTTTGTTTAGGTTGAGTGATAGAAAATCATAGTACTAAATTAGTGTTATAATAAACTGTATTTCCAGCTATTATCAAAGATTTCTTATAGTACTGTTTTGTAAGTCCAGAGGGAAGTCACAGGCAGCCTGTTGCTCTGTACAGGTATCTGTATGTACCTTACACTTCTCTTTGTTTATCAGTCTCAGCGGGAGCCATTAATGAGAGCACGAAGTGAAGAAATGGGAAGGATAATCCCAGGGCTGCCTGCAGGTTGGGCAAAGGTAACTCCTCTTCTGATACTAAAATCAAGTTGCCTTGTGCAATTTTGTCCTGCATTTCAATTGTGTCTTATTTCCAAGTTAGAACTTGTTTGTTTTTCACTCCTCTTCAATTTCCACATGGTTACTTTCTGAATTTTATTATTATTTGTAATGAAACTAGGAGAGTTCATCAGCTGTCCCTGGTATGAAGCTGTTGCTGTTTAATAGACATTTCAGTGAAAGTGCTCCCTTCCAGTAAATCTAATCTATTAAATGTTGAGGCCAGTCATGACTGTTAACATCCCAATGTCTGAAAAACTCATGCACAGTTCTTACAGTAATTTATAAGTAGGTAAGTAAGTTAATGATGGATTTTTACTTGGTTTTGAAACTATTTGTTTTTTTTCCCCAAGTTTCTGGATCCAATCACTGGAACCTTTCGTTACTATCACTCGCCAACAAATACTGTTCATATGTATCCACCAGAAATGGCTCCTTCATCTACTCCTCCATCAACCCCTCCAACTCATAAACCCAAGCCACAGGTGACTGTTGAACGAGAGAGAGAACACTCCAAACTGAAGCGCTCCTACTCTTCCCCAGATATAACCCAAGCCATTCAGGAGGAAGAGAAGAAAAGAATTCCTGTAACTCCTGCAGTCAATCGTGACAATAAGTATGTTCTATAAGTTACATCACAACTCATGCAGTATGATGGTGCATTAGGACTTCTTTGTGTTTAACCAACCAAAATTCATTAATATTTTCTAGTTAGGTTTGAAAGGATACCAGGGGGATAGACTGAAATTTCATTGATAAAAGTTTCATTACAGCAGTTATCTTTGGAGAATCAATGTAATTGTTATGTATTAAAAGGAATTTCAGAGGTCACAGTCTATGTAATTGGACAACAGTTGCTTTTAAAGTTGTTGTATTTGTGTTAAAGTGCTAAATGCCTGTCCTCTGACAGCTTGTGAAATGCAAAGTTTTGAGATTTTAAGCTGGATTAAATCAACAGCTCACTTTTCATCTGTGAATTAAATAAATAAAGCAAAAGAACCCCCACAAATTCCACAAATGATGAAGCCTAAAACTCAGCCTCATTATCAGCCAGTGAATATGGATATCTCCCTTGCACTGACTGGTTTTGAATACCTTAAATGATTGCATTTGGTGACATCTTGTACAAGCATAGTTCAGTCCCTGGGGGTGGGGAGTGAGGATGGGTGTCTCTTAGTTTATGTGCACAGCCTTGTCAAGTCTGAGACTCCTAAAAAACCAATTTCTTCCGTACAGGCCCATCTGTTACACTAAAGCAGAAATTTCAAGACTCTCTGCATCACAGATTCGGAATCTTAATCCTGTGTTTGGGGGATCGGGACCAGCTCTCACAGGACTCCGTAACCTGGGGAACACTTGCTATATGAATTCCATATTACAGTGTCTGTGCAATGCACCTCACCTGGCTGACTATTTTAACAGAAACTTGTATCAGGATGATATTAACAGGTAACAATCTCTTACCTGCCTTTATATTTGCCAATTCAAAAAGATCACTTAGTGGGGCTGGGGGTTGGGTTGGTTGTTTTTTTAAGTAGAAGACAAATGATAACTTTTAGGAGCCTTAACGTTTTCAAAAATTCACATGTGTCACTCAATAGGTTTTGCTGGACAGTCATAATTAAACTGTGCTCATCACATTCATAAATACAAGCGTACTGGTCTCCTAAAACCAGTCTCCATATTTAAACAGCAGTTTACAAAACAAGATGAAAGCAGCTGTATTACAAATTACAGTGCTAATGTAGACAAAAATTTTAGCTCAATCTAACAGACATTTTTTCTTGGTCTAAATAAATTATTTTGAAATTGGGATAATGTCTTGAATTAAAAACAGTAATACTAAAAACCAGTTATTGGAAGGGCTCACAGGTTTTTTTGTCTTTATTTTATAGGTCAAATTTCCTGGGGCATAAAGGTGAAGTGGCTGAAGAATTTGGTGTAATAATGAAAGCTTTATGGACAGGACAGTATAAATATATCAGTCCAAAAGACTTCAAAATTACAATTGGGAAGATTAATGACCAATTTGCAGGCTACAGCCAACAAGACTCGCAAGAATTGCTTCTCTTTCTAATGGATGGCTTGCATGAAGACCTAAATAAAGTAAGCAATACACTTGTAACAAATTATATATCTGTCAGATGGTCAAGAGAAATAAATTTTAAAAATAACTTCTTATTTTATAAAAGGTTATGTTGCTGCAACTTTGAATAGAAAGAAATGTGAGTATTCAGAATTTAATTAGGAACTTAGTATGAAACAGTATAAGGCACTGAAGGGAGCCATGGAAGAAATCTAACTAGATAAGATCTGGATGGCTACACTGACATGTTTAAATATACTTGAAAATATTTAATAGCATGCTTGCCTATAGATGAGACTTCTGATTTATATATATATGTTAATACATTGCCGTGGTATTTAAACTTCTGTTATCCAGGCTGACAACAGGAAAAGATACAAGGAAGAAAACAATGATCACCTTGATGACTTCAGAGCAGCAGAACTAGCCTGGCACAAGCACAAACAGCTCAATGAATCCATTATTGTGGCACTCTTTCAAGGCCAGTTCAAATCCACTGTACAATGTCTCACGTGTCACAAGAAGTCCCGAACCTTTGAGGCTTTCATGTATTTGTCGTTACCACTCGCATCCTCCAGCAAATGCACTCTGCAGGTACAGTGCAACCAGAGAGAAACAGCTCCTGGGGCAAAACCACTTCTCTGTGAATTCCTTGTGATGTTGCTTCTGCTCATCCTCTTGGTGGAGGGGTTGGTCAACATTCCAGCTTAATTTACCCTAATGTGAAACATGAACAGATCTGAATCTTCACAATTTTTAATTCCTCTAAAGTTTAAAAAATTAGGTCATCCCTTAGAAGTTTTAAAATACAAGCAGGATAGAAATATTGAAGCTGCAGTAGCAGAGAAGACATGGATAAGATTTGCTTTTGTAGGTTGCAGTATAAGTATCTTTTGGTTTTAAAGAAAACACTGTCAATATATTTCAAAGGACTTGCAGCTAATTAACATATGCAGTAAAATTTGCTTCCACACTGAGATTTAACTCACTTTTCCCCATTCTTGTGAAATTTAGGATGCAGATAACAACCAAATAGGAAACAAACATTTTTGCTACACTTGCATAAGGACCTATCATTTACAGTCTGTGTTTGTATTTTGTTTTAGGAATGCCTTAGATTGTTCTCCAAAGAGGAAAAGCTTACTGATAATAATAGATTTTACTGTAGCCATTGCAAAACTCGAAGGGATTCTTTGAAAAAAATAGAAATTTGGAAATTACCACCTGTTCTCCTTGTGCACTTGAAACGGTAAGAAAATGGTATAGATGAAAATTAGGATGAAGTGATCAGGCTTTGATGGAGAGTGATTGTTCTAGGACAGTAGCTGACCACTTTTAATTACAGAAAATTATGGATGTTTTTCCAGTTGTAATGTTGCAAGAATTTTATTTTCATTTGATGTTTGTTTTATAAGGCTGCAGTTCACAAAGCACTTTTACAAGTGACCTCTTTTCATTTTTGCTAAGAAACACCTATTCATGTGTTTGTTAACACATTAACAAAATTGGGGGCTTTAATTGAGGTCATATCCTGGTTAAATAAGGGAAAATAAACATGCTTAATATTCTTAAGTAGCTTGTGAACAACATGTAACTTTTAATGATGCTTTTTAATTCTCTAGATTTTCCTATGATGGAAGATGGAAACAAAAGCTTCAAACTTCTGTAGATTTTCCATTGGAAACACTTGACCTTTCACAGTATGTTATTGGTCCAAAGAATACCTTGAAGAGATACAATCTGTTCTCAGTGTCGGTAAGTAACTGTGTCACATTTCGAAATTGAGCTGGACTTTATGCAATGACTCAGGGTCACACAGCCCGTGATTCATCCAGGTTCCCAGGCTGCCTACCCAGTTGCAGATTAAGCTGTGTTCTAAAAAGAACGATTGGTATTCAGTAAAATATCTCACGGTCTAGATTATTTCCCTAACCAGGAAAGAAATGGCAGCTTTTGAGGCCACTAATTCTTTTCTTACCTTCACAGAATCATTATGGTGGGCTGGATGGGGGGCACTACACAGCCTACTGCAAAAATGCTTCAAAACAGCGCTGGTTTAAGTTTGATGACCACGAAGTCTCTGAGATCTCAGCGTCGTCAGTGAAGTCCTCAGCTGCTTATATTCTGTTTTATACTTCCTATGAACAGCGAGCAGTGGATATGGCCACGTAAAGTAGTCTGGGTTAAGGAAACTGGTTTTCTTTCTATTAGGAGCAAAGTAGGCATGGGAATGCATATAAATATGCAAAACTCTGACAGACATAGTCACTCCCAGGTGTGGGGATGGCTGCAGTAGTATCTCTGCAAGCAGGCTCGCTCTGGTCCGTAGTAGTGCTTAACAATCAGAAGACTGATGAGTAACGCTTGTGGTAATACTGCCATCTGTGGAACCATTTACAGGCATACTTGCATTACTGTTTATTTAAAAAACAACTATATTTTTAGTCTGCTCCAAAATTAAATTCTAGCTTAGTCATCTGAAATCTATTAACAAGTAGTTTAAAATGTCTTAAAATCCCAAGGCATATCTTGGTTTATTTTTTTCTTTCACTGTTAATGGCCTTTTCACATTTCTAACCTTAAGCTTGATTCTACTGTGAATACTCTAGAACGATGTAAACAGTTAGGAATGTAAGTGTACATATTGATTGCATACTTGCACATCAGAACTATGTATATAATAAAATGTTGTCCTTTTTGTGAGAATCTCTAAAACTCAGAGGATTGTGTTTATTTGCCAGCTCTAAGTAATTGCAACACTACTTAATAAAAAAGCAGAGCTGTATTATTTTTTCTGTTAGCTTTTGTCAATATTTGTGCACTTCAGAGTTATTCTAAACAGACAAGATTTTCCTTTTTAATTTTTTAATATAAATTTTCATGTACACATGCATTAAAAACCTTAATGAAGAAATGATTTAAAAATATATCCTGTTAAATGTATGGTTGAGTTTGGTGTTTTCATTCTCAGCTTGTTGTGTAATGGTCAGGATTCTATGTAATGACAATTTGAGTCATATTCACACAGTTCAAAGGTTCTCCAGGTGATAAAACCCAAACTATTTTGCATAGAACTGATTAGTTTAGAAACTTACTCGAGTTGCATCTTACGTGTTTCCCTGCTGTAGATTTGGGTTAGTTTTCCCTTGCTGATTAGGTTGGTATTCAGAAACCTGGCATCATACATTTTGAGCTTTTACCTGTTTGTGTGTGGCTTGCTGATGGAATTAAGACCAGAATTGATGGTTTCCAGAAGCCTACAAGCTGCAAACAAATTTGCAGTGCTAGAGGAACAAAAATGACATTAGTAGAATAATGTCTTTTTCTTTGTCATATATTACTGGTCACTTCATCCTCTGCTCTCTTCACACCCTCCATGTTCTGGTTCTGTGCTTTCGCCTTGGCATCCTGCTGTCAGTTCCTGAAAGGCAGCTTAAAACAACATAACATTCTTAACCAGCAGAAACCCAGGAATTTTCAGGTAACTGCATCTGTATGCTCAACATCTGGGTTCTTTTGAGGGATGCAAGAGGGTTGTCATGGAAAAAAACCATCAGACCTTGTGCAAATGGGGCAGACGCACATTCCTTTACAGGCTCAGGGGCTGTAACTGTTCTCTCTAGGAAGTACTTCTTGAAAGACCACAACAGATGATCAGTGGTGCAAATGCTCTAGTTTATTGATGAAACAGGACTTGGCTAATGCTGCTGATGAATTCTAGTTGCTGCCCTACTCACTGTTGGTCTTCAAGGGCCAGCACATTCTCAATAGCCTTGACAGGTGTAGAAGAGGAGGTAAGCTGTGTCAGTCTGCACTGCAGAATCTGGGATCTTGGTGACCTGGACATCATCAAAGCTGTACCAGTGTTTGGTGGTTGAGTGCTTGCAGAATGCTGTGTAGTGGCCATAATCCATATCACCAGCATGGTTCTGTAACAAACAACACAGTCTGTTAAACCAGAGTCTCACTCTGTCTCCTCACGGGCAAACTGAGGAACTGCCAATAATTTTTTTTGTTTGCACTTGGAAAAGTTGGAAGAGAGAGTTCTAGTAGCCCCTGGCCTACAGCAATGAGTGTTAATTCAAATAAATGCTTTAAAACAGAGCAAATGGATTATCATTATGCTTCTCTATTTTGCAATTTTACATTTGCAACCCAACTATTAGCCCTGATCTGGGTCACTTTAAGAGGGCCCCACTTGCTGTGAGCAATAGAATAAAAGAGACCATCTAGTCTTTATTTATAAACAGGATTCATGCAGGATCAGCCTGTGAGTTTATTCTGAGGAGGCTCCAACCAGGCATTATGTGTCAGGAGTGCATGCTTTTAAAATGGGATGTTGGGGAAGGAGAAATTACAACTTCTCTCACCTTGGTTTACATACTGTTACTGGATTATGTCCATGGCAGGTAAAAAAAAAAGTATACATAAAGCCATACATTAAAATAAAAATCAGGATACATGAAGTCCAAACTAACACATGCTTCATCTGTTCCATGAGGCAGAGCATTCCAACTAAAAGCGGGAAAGGCAAAGCTTACCACTACAGCATACAAGCTGTACACTGCATTGTTGTAGACAAACATGGAGCTGTAGGGAGAGAGATCCAGACTCTGTAAAGGATAGCTGACAGTTGTTGAGAGTTTCCTTCTGTGCTTGTCCTGCCAGGCAAACCTGAAATGAAATTTTGAATGATTTTAAATAACCCTCAACTTACTTTTTGCATTGTGGTGGTTGCTTAACTGACTTTCCTAGGGGAAGGGAAAGCCAACAACTGACTACCCAGTGTTTGAAAGAGAAAGATCTATATTAAAGTTGTGGTTTAGAGTATACTGACAGAAAGTGCACTAAACCCACAAGAGACATCCAGCATTGCTCTCACTCTGTCCTAAACATTTTGGACTGGACTGCACTGCCATTGTCAGCTCTTCTCTTCATGCCAGGCTCCATCCCTCTTCCCTCCGTAACTTTCAGTACAATCTCCACTTCTAAACATTGACAGTGTGGCCAAGGGCTGCAGTTGGGGACCACAAGTTCTTTGAGCACATTGAGAAAAGTAGATACTGAATGGAAAATTAAATCATGGCTTTAGAAAACATAGTTCTGGGAAGCCAAATCATCCCAGAGTAGTTTTCTCTATAGGTGGAAAGTTGTTTAGAAATAATCCTGAAGAGTAAATTCAGCATATGGCCACATGTGGCTAGTGAAGTCTGCTAATCCAGGAGCTCTTGCACTGTTTAGTATCCTGAGTTGTTTAGGCCTGATTTAGTTAAGGGATAAAACCAAAGCATCGTGTCTCAGCTGCAGTAATGACACAAAAAATACCCTGTGCCAGTTCTGCACTTAAAACCCAAGTCACAAGCTGGGACTTGGAACTGACCACAGGAACTCTGATTCCCAGGGATGTCTGACTTTGAGCCACTGCAGTAATTGTATTTCTGTTACTGCTTATTTAGCTTTCAGGTATCAAAAGTACTAAAAACACTGGTCTGCAGTGATTTTTTCCTTCAATGCAAATGCAAGTGACTGTCCTTCACATCTCACAAATCCCAGAAACTGGCCATGTCCTACACTATTTAGACTGTACCTCTTTAGGTGAAAAATAATGATCTGCGGTGCCCTGGTTATGGTGGCCTTTACTGTGGCATCTTGGTTTGTTCCACACCAGTAGCAGTGGATTTGGTTGTTCCGAGTCAGGGTGTCTGGCTGAAAGAAGCAGTCAAGACACTCCTGTCAAAGGAAAAAAATAAAATCAAAACCACTTGATCAAACTGGTCTCCCTCCACCCCTGAAGATCCTAAGCAAAGTAAGAGATGAATCTGCCATACTTCAGAGCTCTCTTCTTAACTGAAAGTATCATGCAGCAAGGTTGTCATTACAAATAGAAGACAATACAAAAAGACAAAGCAGCCAACATTGGCTTCCTTTCTCCCCCAAGTGAGGAAATACTTGGGTGAGTGAAAGAAACCTTCGTGGTTGCTATTGAATGATCCTGATGTCCCTCAGCCCCTGCAACTCCCAAACATTGCTCCTGTAACCATACCAGCCTCTGTGGTCCTGAGACCAGGGAAGAAACACCACTTCTCTAAGGACCAGATCCAAGACTATCCATTAGCTCCCAGGGAACCCAAAGTAACTAAAAACTGCATCTTTTCAGTAACACTCATTAGTCTAAGCCACCTCCTCCCACATGAAGCAGAGACCAGCAGGAATGCATTGCCAGTTGTACCTGCAGAGAGCACACTCTCCTAGAAGGGATGGGCAGGGAAAGGACGGTGAAACTCTCAGGTCTGTCAGTGATGGTGTTGCATTTCAGACATGTGATGCCATAACTGAGCTGTCCCTCAAATAACTGTGTTATAATGGATGTACCACTGCCACTCTCTCTTGCTTCTGCAGCAGCTCTGTGTCGGCTTGACTACACAGAAGAAAAAAAAATTAACAAAATGCAGATAAGCAACTGTTTGAGTGCCTTCACTTGGTTTCAATGGTTGCTGCCACAGCCTGGGTAGGTCAGTTCTTAGTCTTGTCACAGAACTTGGCTCTAAAATCTTCCTGATGTTTCATACAAGCAGAGTAAGCTCAATCCCTTTCCTCACAGAGAAATTCAAGAGAAATATAATAATCTGGACATTTGACAGGATTTAACTGCTCAAAAAGCTCTTTTTCAGTGGTTCAGAAGAGGAGAAAACGTGAGGGGGTGCACACATAAAGATCTCATGCAGATGAGAAAGTAGAACATTAAGCGTGGAAGGAGCAAGGAGAGGGAGAGGTTAGGACAATGAAGCTACAGACAGCATTGTCATTTAAACTGGGGATTCAATTCGATGCAGTATTAGATGAGAAGTGAATTAATAATTGTGCGTAAATGGGTCTGAAACAAAGGTAAAAAAGAGCAATTATTAGTGGTCCCATCATGGACTTCAGAAGAGGAGAACAGGCAATTATTACATGGAATGCTAAATTGTGAAATGCAGAGGGAATTGCTACAGTCCCCAAAACACCACAGCTGGGCTCTTACCTCCTTGAAAGCCTCGTGGAGCTCATCCAGCACACAGATCAGAAACTCCTGGGCATCATGCTGAGTCCTCCTGCTAAATGTTGGGTACCGCTTCCCAAAGACTGAGTGAAAAGCCTCAGGGGAAACGTAGTCAAACTCTCCGAGCCACATATCAGATATCAAACAGCCAAAGGCAGTTGCAGACTCACCAATCTCCCTTGGAAAAAATACACATAAGTTTCAGGTACAGTATGAAAAAACGGTGTCTCTCTGCCTTCAAACGGGAGCACACTGTAGAAACTTAGAAAACATATGCAGGTACAGCACAGCTCTGACAGCCCGTCATTGGGTTTGAAGGACTGCGGGTCCCAGGAAGTAGTAGGAATCATTGTGGAGGCAGCAGTGACTGTAACAGGTGTTGCCATCAGAATGACAAAGGAAATGTAATGCTGAAGGGACCCAGGAAGGAAACAACCCGGGCTCTCAAAGGACAAGGAAACCAGCTCGTGGCATCTGACTGTTAACAGCCTTGGGGAGCTGGGAGGTGGTGCCTTGCACATTCTCATGGCACCATGGATCATTTGGGTGGAAAACAGCAGTGCCAAGGTGAGGAACAAACCAACTCACGTGTGCAGGGCCGTGTTCCACCTCCCTGAGAGGAAATACTCCACCAGCTGGGGAAGGCTGCACAGGCACTGCAAAACCGCGTTCATGTAGCACGTGTTTTCCAGGTTCTGCAGGCCAGTGAGCCCTGGGGGACGGCTGCTCATGTCCTCTATCTCTTCCTTCTGGGAATACTTCCATTTCCAAGCCATCCTTCCACCTACTAGGAAAAAAAATCCGCAGCAGTGGAAATCTAAAATGCTACAGTGCTTTTTGTGTTATGCACTTTATAATGCCTTTTCAGGAGGCATTTCCTGCTGTTTCAGGATCTTCTTTATAAACTACATTCACATTTACTTTCATTGGGTAATACAGTGGTGAAGACTCTCCATCTCCCACACTAAGCTTTTCCCAAGATGGTGAGTTACATCATTAAGAGGTATTACTTAAATACCTGAGGTTTTAGTGTTATTCCTAAAATTCCATTCAGTCTTTGACTTCATATCCAATTACTCAAAATAACTATCTTAAGCATTTCACCCTAAAGAATGCATATTGTATTTCATTCCCTCAGGGGTGTGATACTGATATATTTTCTAAAACCATAGGTTGCAGTCCAGATACTACTACTAACATGTTGTTCTTTAGATTTTTGGTATGTTAGTTATGTTAAGAAAGTTCTAGTAGGTTTGTTTTCTTGCTGCATGAGTCTGTCCTGGACCAAACTGTCCCCCATCCCCAATTAGGCAGTAGAGAAGCTGAACACAGACTCTACACCACCCAGAGGTGCTCACCAATGTTACTGTTCTTAAATTTTTAGAGGCTGATTCTCTATTCTGAGGCAGGACAGAGAACTTGGACACCACAGCAATCTCTGTAGAACAAGCCAAGCAATGCCCCGTGTGTTGTGTCCTGTGTTCCATCCTGTCACCCGAGCTATTCCTGCCCCATTCCCTCTGTGATGTCACTTGGTAACGTTGGTCCTCAGGCAGGGGAATGTGTCTGGCCTGACCTCCTTCTCTCTCCTGCCTATGTGCCACGCAGAACAGAAACTTTGGGAAGAGAGGGGCACCCACCCCCTGCACTGAGCAGGGAGCTTCAGCCTGACCCATGTTTATCCATGTTTGCTCATATGCTCTGGTGGAAGGGCAGTGGTGATGGTGTTGACATAAAAAGATTCAACTCTCTCAAAACATCACACTTAATTAGTCTATTTGTGTTATGAAGATTTTCCTGGGGAAAACTAAAAAAAGGGAAGTTGGCAGAGAAGTGGCTTTTAATTAGCTAAGGAGACAGTGTAGTTCATCTCTGAATTCCATACACAGAAGAGCAGCAGGTTTTCCCTATTTAACATACAATTTGGAAGTAACAAGGATTCTCAGAAGAGGCCCAGGAAACCATTTCAAAAAATCCCTAATTATCTCACTTGTTAGACTTCAAGCAAAAGGGCATCTCCAGCACTCTTGGGACAGTTGTCACTGCTATTCATCTCCCAAACTGGTCACCTGCAAACTGAGACACAAAAGCAACACCTACACACACACTACTCAAAATCTGGTCTACATTTTTGCAAATGGAACTGGATATGCTTATTCCTACTTTTTGTGGAATCTGAATCAAGACTTTCACTATTTTAACATAACACAATACACAAATTCACATTGGTGCTACCCACTGCAAGCTCTGGAGCTGAGAATTAACTTACCATTACTCTCACCACAAAATGCATTACTTGCAAGGAAAAGTGTTGATTGTAAAAAGAAATATTAAATCATCAGAATTATTTTAAGCAGCATTGTTACATGTAAAAAAATGCTATTTTTTTCCAACTGATCTTTTAGGAACATTCCATATGAGCTGTTACTACCAGGTTTTCAGTTGTAGTCTTTTCCCCTCTCCAAAGTCCTGCATAGCTAAAGTGTTACAGCATTAAGTGAGATGCAAACACAAAGAATGAAAGTGTAGGAAACCACTGTCACAGGCTTAAAAAACAAACCCCTCCTTTTCCAAATCACACAGGAGCTGAGCAGCAGCTAGAAAACCAGCTGCCCAGGAGCTGTGTATTTTGTCACAGCATATTTGGGATTGGTTTTCTCTGAAATGTTTCAGCACCTAAATAATGCAAGAAAGCAGTCAACAACGGTGTATTGGGTGGATTAATTAAAAGTTTAAATTATGTAACTTACTTCCCCTATGTGAGAATTACTCTTTAAATACCCTTGTAATAGGAAAGTCACTGAAGCATTTCAGATTTTCATTAAAAAATAATTAAGAGACAGTGTGAATTGTATTCCTGCATTTAAAAACCAGGCTCTAAGAATATACACTAATACTTTGTTCTTGGATATTATCAGAAGTTCCAGTACTGCTTCTACTTTCCTTCTCCCTGGTAATCTGAAGGAAATTTAAATGCTAAAGGATCACAACTCCTGTCTATTCATAGATCACTTCCAGACTGATGAGGTTGTAACAGAGAAGTGACACTTGGTGTTCTCAAACAAATTAAATTTCATGCTTCTACTGCCCAACACCAGCAGGATGTGGCACTATCCAAACAGTCTCAGGCTGCTTCTTTAAACCAACTTGTTTTTTTCTTTGCCACCACACTTTTCCACTGCCTTCCCTGCAGGATTCTTGCCATTTATTATTTTTTTTCTGCTAGTGTGGAGCAGATCACTTCTGAAAGTTAAACATTTCTCCCCTCCTCAATTTAGACAAACGTTTCTCATGTAATTCCAGCTGTAAGTCAAACAGAGTTAAGCTGGTGCTGGTGTCAGGGAGATGGACAGAAAGAAATATAAACAGTGTTAACTACTCCAAGGCTTACAGGCATTTCCCAACCATGTTTTTTCCTTCTGGTTTTGAAAAAGCTTCAGGTCTGAGTCACTGCAACACTGAGCAGACGGAGCACTCCCCATGGTCACTCACACCCATCACACACAGTCACATCTGTTTATTTTGCTAAGAAATGAGTCACATGCAAAACTTCTGAGGACCAGTAACATGGCTGTAAAAACTAAATGTGTTTGTCAGGAAACAAAAACTTTACCATCTTTTACTTGCCATTTGCTCAAAATGTTTTTCCTACCTCATACAATGAATTTGGTTGGTTGCATTTTCAAAATTACAGAGGCTCCTCTAGAAATCTTTCTCAATTTGCAGAGTCAGTCACACATCCAGACTAACTGTTGCTGTTCCTTGGCATTAAACAGATGTCTCATTTGCTCATTATATCCCCTCACATGTGTTTGTCTACTATGGCCGCTTTCACTTTTTTACCTCCCTAGTTTCTGGAGTTGGCCAAAGTTGCGATACCTCAAGGGCGAACAACTGCTTTGATCCAGCATGGCAAAGTCTACTTTTCCACATAAAGAGTTACTTAAATTCACCAAAATAACCTTTCAGACTGAGATGGACAGCAGAAGTCTGTAAACAAGAATAAATTTATTTTAGATTCTTTAAAGATTTAATGATATACAAAATGTATACAGTATTATATCCTTATAACATTTTACCTTTCCCCATCAAACATAAAACACCATTTAAACAGCTATTGTGTTCGTGCCTTAGGTCTGTATCTATAAGATACACTACTCAATAAAAAATTTATAGAGCTATATACTGCCCTTTTAATTAAAAATTACAAATTAGTACCTATGTAACCAAAAAAAAAAAAAAATCGCAGCATGAAACTTCAGTTGGACAACAGTTTTTTCTTGCTGAATGCTCAACAATATTTGGGACAGTTAAATTACATTTTATTGGCATGAAGGTGCATTGCAATCTCCCGTACTTTACACAATGCTAATCCAACCCTAGTCTCTCTTAAGTAAGTACCACAAATAACATGACATTAAGGATGTTTTCTACACAATTTTAAATACATTTACAAGTTATGTGTACATTCGCTTTCGATATACTGGTTTTACTTGATCTTTGGAAGGCAGAGCTTCTGAAGCAGTCACTACGTACGGACGAGGAAAAGCACTTCCAACTTGTGTTCTTACAAGGCAACTTATTTGGACCAGCACATACTAATTCTTCTATTAAATATGATTATACCAGTCTATCATGGCTTTCTTACTATTTGACAGTGACTTGATAAAATTGAAATGTGTAAAACAAGAAATTTCATTATGCACAATTAGGGCTCTATTCCACAAAACAAAAACAACCAAGCCCAGCTTTACAGTCATGAAGCTGCGTGAATCCTGATTCAGGAGACTCTCTCTCTTTTGGAACAGATCAAGTTCCTACCTTCAACTCCAATCTGTTGGCATCCTATATACACCTCATTTGGTTCTGTCCTCTTCAAAAGGCCAGATTAAAAGACACCTGGTGAGGAAACATTAGTGGAACACTTCCGAAAACACTCTAAGAATACTCTGGCATTACAGAGGTAGGTGCTTTCTCCTGGTTTTGCTCATTGACAGTAAGACAAATGTCAAAAAGACAAATGCTTTACCTTAAAACATCAACTACCAAAATCCTTTTGGTGGAATGCATATTTCCCACCAGAGGACTACAGAAGGAAAATCCTCCACTAAACCAAAATAAAATAAAAAATAAAACTTTCTGTTTAAAAAGCCCCTTTAAAAACACATCTTAAATACTTCTCATTATTCCACCTTTAAAATGATCAGCTGCCACGCTGCTCTGTAGATGGTTATCACAAGTTGTAAGGTCCTTAGATTATGGACCAGCCAAAATCCCACTTATGAGACAGTAATCCTTCTTTTGACATGTCTTTCTTTTAATTATACTGAAGGACAGGTAAGTGACAACTTTGTGATGTTCCATGAAGTTTGAGTGGAGCCATGGATTTGGTCACATCATTAGAGCATCAGACGAATAGAACCAGCCGAATCAGATTCTTTGGTGCAGCTTCCAGGCTGAATTGTCAATTCAGGGGAATCATCCTGAGGAAATATCATCTTGTCAGGTGTGTAATCGTTCCTCTTCAGATCTGTACAAACAGAAGGAAGTTATAATGATTACTATTACTTGAGCTAGTAGAATCAGTGGGGCATAAAAGTCAAGCAAAGAACTGGGTATGCAAATGCAGAGAAGAATTCCTTGATATGTAGTGTCAAAAACAGGATGCTTGTATCCTTCTTTATCATACATGTAATCAAAAACAAAGTCAAATTACAAAACTGCTGTTTATTACTTATTCCACCTCCACAGCATGACTTAACTATTTAATTTTTTATGTGCCATACAACATCTCATGACATAAGTGTCTCAGAAGAAGAAATACAGCAGCTCTTACCAGGAAGTTTGAGTTTCCTGCAGCAGGAATTGCAGTGATGCTTTGCTCTGAAGTTTTTTATTGCATCCTCTCCCAAATTGGCTGGACCAAACACCATATCATGAGACCTTAGAAATAAAGTGGACGTAAACATTGGTTGCATGTGTTCTCTCTCTAGTGAAAATTTTAAGGATACTTAAAGTCTTTCTTTAACCTTACCTTTTTTCTCCAGCTTTTATCACAGAGGGATCTGTCAAATTTTCACCAACACCTTCAGAGAGAACATGAAGAAAAAGTTACATCTAACACATTCCTGATTACATAAATGCATTAATATCGAAAAGCATTGGAATCCTTAGCTATGACTTCTCAGCTTCCCCAAAAATAAAAGCAGAAAAAAATTCTCAACAAACACAACCCAAACTATATGTGATTCTCTACCCTAATTTGCTCCTAAATGAGCACTTTGTACTTCTCAGATTTCTCCCACCTATTTTTACATCTGCCTGCAATTCCTAACTTGAGTTTTCACCTTTGAGAAAATTTCCCTATATAACTCCCACAGCCAGAATATCTGGCACACAGTTCAGAATAAATACAGATTACCATATTGGCACTACACAATGTGCCCAAAAAATACAATCTTTTACAGCACATTTGATTAGGAAAATGTGTGTATGTTTCTATGTGTTGCTTTAAGATTTAATGCTATATTAAGAGCAACAAAGCAAGTGAAAGGTTTGGAGCCAAGTCCTGTGAGGAGCAGCTGAGGGAGCTGGGGCTGTTCAGCCTGGAGAAGGGGAGGCTTGGGGGGACCTTATCACTCTCTACAACTCCCTCAAAGGAGGTTGCCAGGTGGGGGTTGCTCTCAAGCAATAGGACAAGAGGAAATGCCCTTAGGTTGCACCAGGGGGAGGTTTGGATTGGATATGAGGTAAAATTTCTTCACTGAAAAGGTTGCCAAGCACTGGAATAGGCTGCCCAGGGAAGTGGTGGAGTTACCATCCCTGGAGGGATTTAAAAGACGTGTAGATGGGGCACTTGGAGACATGGGTTAGTGGTGGACTTGGAATTGCTGGGTTAACAGTTGGGCTCCATGATCTTAGAGGTCCTTTCCAATCTCAAGTGATTCTGTGATTAAATAGGAAAACCACAGATTCAAACTAATTAGGCCAAGAAGCACTAAATAATGCTTGTTATTTATTAGAGGCATACAAATTCTTAACAAAATGCTATCAAGAGAAAAACCCACATACATCTATCTTGGCCCCAATCCCAAAATAAGGACATTACCTTGCAGATCTAATACCAACAATTCTCCTCTTGTATACTCATATGTCCAATGGCTGAAAGCCAGCATAACCTCCTCCAGCATGTTAGTTGGGATTATTTCATCACCATTGTTGTTGTTATATTTTCTAAACTCTCCAGTCATGCACTCTTCAACTGCAAACCACTGGCCAGCAGAGTGGCAATATAACAGGAAAACTTCCAAGAACCTAGTGAAGAACGTACTCAATGAATATATTTCCAAAATAAGTGACAACTGTATCATTACTATTAGATAATTTAAATAATTATAAACTATTATACAAAGCCATTTAGGTTATCACACTAGGTTAGTATCAGTGCAGTAACTGTCAGTGGAAAGTACTGCCATGGATAATTGTGCTTGACACATTCACAGCAACATTCCAACACATATATCCACATATCAGTACCTTCATGTACCTGATGTATCTGTTAACAACCCTGTAGGCAACCTCCTGTGTCAAAAGCATGCACCATAATGGCAGTTCAAGTACTCACCTTGGGGAGTATGGGATGGATTTGGGCTTCATTTGATTGAATGCAAAGGTGAGCTTCTGTGCTGCTCTCTGCTGCTGAATCTCCTACAAGTCAAACCCTTCATTAGCTGCACTGCAGAGCAGGGAACAGTCAGAGCCAAGCAGGCACTGGGAACAGTGTCCATTCCCCCAGGACAGTGTAACAGATTACCTGCACTTTAAATAATGTCTATGTTTTAAGAGTTTGAGCTCTTTGATTAAGTAAACCTGAAGCGAGTTTTTAACCCTTTAGATTCATACAGAGCCCCAGACTAGCCATTTTTTTCCTTTCTGTGGTAAGCATATACTAGTTCTTAGGTGGGAAAATTATTTCTGTTTAACATACAATGCACGCTATGCATAATAATTGACAAAGATAAACTTACTCTCAAGCACAAGTGTAGCACAGTGTCCTCCTTGTAAATGCTTGACCAAGTATTCACAACTTCAGGAAGAAAAGACTTGATGATATAAAGGTGCCCTGATTTCAGGATATCATATTCTGACCATGTGCACACTACTTTAAGAGCTCTACGTAGACCTCCTCCCATCTCTTCTTTACTTAAAAATTCAATTTTAGCACAGAGTCCTAGTTGTGACCAGGAAGACATGCTGTTGTTCAAGATGCTGGGAGAACTTTCTTCAAGGCGATACACAGTAACTGGTTCACCTGCGTTACAACACAAAAAGAAATTGCTGCACTGAATTTTCCAAGTTTAAATTTAAAAAGCGCTGAAAATCTTTTAGATTACAACATGCTGCAATATTAAGTCATTACTATCACCCTGAATTAACAAAAAATTTAAACTACCCAGTAGGAAGACTCCTCTCCAACTTTTTTCACGCAGCTGCGAAATACTGCAGCTTTGTCCTCCTAATTACAACTATTTATGAGACTGTTCAAACACAGAATGTTTATTTACATTTTATACAAGTCAAGAGAACTTAAAGGAATCCTTCCAAAATTTGTTTGTAATAAAACTGTTTTCACAGTACTACCCTCACTATATCACCATTTCTAAGGACAACTATAATTAAATTCAGATTTCATAATCAAGTGAGTTGCCCTAGAAAAAGTGTCATACTCATAAGTATTTTTGAGTGTTCTAACACAGAGAGTAGATTTCTTTTAGCTTATTATGACTTTAGTTTCACACTTGCTATGAACAAGTGTGAACTTTACCTTGATAATTCTACATTAGAATGATCAAGCCAAATTAGAGTCTATATAAGGTTTGCTTTTATTTTCTTCCACAAGAAATAAAATTTTTACCTCTTGGAGGCACAGGAGTGAATGGAATGCTCTGTGACAATCTCATCAAGTTATTTCTTTCTACAGCTGGAGGGAAAATACAGCATTTATTGAAGTTTAAGGATATAATAAGTGTCAGTAAAAATACAAACATTAGCTCATAAGAGCGACTGACCTGAGTAATAGTAATTGATATCCATGATAGGCTTGAAAGGAGAAGCAATGCCTGAAAAGAGATTAAGGGCAGAGGGGGAAAATACTGCTTGCTACCTGTATTATGTATTAAAATACCACATGCAAAGAACACCTGCCAAGTAACTAGAGTTTGACAAAGATCTGCTGTGCAGAAAATTAAGTATTGCACTTAGCCCCTCAGTACCTTGGGGGGGGGGGGTAGAAATAAAAATTGTAGTGCTTAATGATAGGCTGTTTGTTAAAAAAATAAAAATCACAGTACTGTGTGTCCATTAAATTCCAAATTACCAGTAATTAAATATATTCTTATACAAGGTCCAAACATTTGCTTATATGAAAAGATCTCACCATGTTTATGACAGAAAGAAAACTTACCATTCAATGCATCTTCTTCCGATGGCCTGTGAAATGCCACAAAAGCAACAGTCACTGCTTCTTCAAAACTTACTTTGTGTTCCCTGATTTTCACATGTTATCCTAGGTCACCTTGTTAACCCCACAGTACTGCTTTTATCCTATTTTTCAAGGGCAGTACAAGTTTTCTTAATTACAAAACAGTAATGGAAAGCTGTTAAGTAATCTCATGTTTTTAGAGCTACACTTTAAGCCACACCAAGTCACGTACAACATTAGGTAAAGTTTGCATCACAAGAGCTCGTTCCCACAGAGGTGCTTTAATTAAAACTTGTTCACAACAGCTTACCCTTCTGTTATCAGATAAATATGGTAATGGCTTCACCAGTTAACTCAGGGGATAATTGTTAACAAGAGCAATGTCTGCACAATTTCAGAGGCGGTTACAGTTTGAAAGGTTGAGTAAAGACCTTTACCAGGAAGTGAGCTCCTCACCAAGCGTCAACAAAGTCATTTTCATTTAGGGACATGTTTTGCCCTCTGACATGTGATACCATTAATCTAAATGGAACTTGTCAAAGCATGAGCAGAAGATCAACATGACCCATCCATGTGTGCCTGCAGCCCAGGAAACCACCCAAATCCTGGCCTGCATCCCAAGAAGTGTGATCAGCAGATTGAGGGAGGTGATTCTGCCCCCTCTACTCTGCTCTCATGAGACTCCAGATGAAGGACTGTGTCCAGATCTGGGGTCTCCAACATAAGAAGGGCATGGATTTGTTGAAGCCAGTCCAGTGGAGGCCACGAAGATGCTCCAAGGGCTGGAGCACCTCTGCTTCAGAAACAGGCTGGGAGAATTGGGGTTTTCAGCCTGGAGAAGAGGCAGCTCCACAGAGACCTTACAGCAGCTTAAAGGGGCTACAAGAGAGCTGGAGAGGGACATTTTACAATGGCATGTAGTGACAGAACAGTGGGTAATGAATTTAAATTGAAACAGAGCAGGCTTAGATCACATTAGGAAGAAATTCTTCACTATGAGCATGGTGAGACACTGGAACAGGTTGCCCTGAAAAGTTGTGGGTGCCCCATCTCTGGAGTGTTCAAGACCAGGATGGGGCTTTGAGCAACCTGGGATATTGAAAGGTAACCCTGCCCATGGCAGAGGGGTTGGAACTAAATGATCTTTAAGGTAGGTCCCTTCCAGCCCAAACCATTCCATGCTGATCCTATGATTTTGGTGAACACATCTGGTTATTTATTAGAAAAAAAAATTTAAACCTTGAGTTTGTTTTTTTTTTTTCATTAAATGCAACTAAATACCACTATCAAAACCAAAAATAAATCAAAATAGAGAACGATAAAATTGCTCCATTAATAGAAAGCTTACTTACATTTGACTGCTATTTGAAGGTCTACCTTGTAGCCAATCCTTTAAAACCAAGGAGAGGAAAAACAAAGAAGGCTTCAATTTTGTAAGGAAAACACAGTATATCTAATTGGAGGTGGTGTGGTAATGTGTTTAAAGATCTTGTAGTACAGCCTGTTTATCAGAAATATTTCACCTGTTTGTACGGAACTGAAGTTGAATGGAAAGACTCAAACACAACAGACAAATGGTAGCTACAATTAAAATAGATAAGGCTATATATTCATTACTGTTTCATGGATTATATAAACAATTATTTTCTTTAAAAGTTGTGGGTTTCTCTATAAACAGGAAACAGCATAGATTTTCATAGTGAGAACATACACAACTTCTTCCCTTAGTCAAAACAGGTCTCCTGTTGCCTCCTAAACAACTGAGCCCACAAATCAGAATTACTCTTTACACTGTTTGTTCTCCTTTATTTGTTCAGTTTGTAGTTCTGCTCAACAATGGCATAAAAGGTCGATACAAACCGGCAGTAGGGCTGCCTTAGAGTCCACTTGCTGAGTGTCTTCACTTGATGCTCTTCTGCTGTTGCTGTAAACTACAAATGAAAGATTTGTAACTGGACCAAGAACAGCACATGTCATTGTTATCTATTTCCTAACAGAGTGAGCAACTAGACAGGTTAACATGGCTCTCACAAAAAAAGCCTGATCCACAGCTATCTGATCCTTAAAAAAAGGTTTCCAGCACAGTCCTAATTGGATCACTTAGGTTTTTATGACTCTTGCTGTCTGTGGCAAATACAAGGTAACAGAATTGAGCTGGCATGACTAGAAGAACCAAGAGAGGCTGGAGGAGCAGATTCAAGTAGCACCAACTATGAAAATACTTAACTTATTGTGTTTCCTTTGTATCTTCTTAGAATATCCATTAGCAACGAAATTTAGGGACAAAATTAAATCACCAAACAAACTTACGTTGCTCTGAATGGACTGCCAGAGGGTCAGTAAACCCACCACAGGAACTGGATTGTCTTAGACCAGAGTCAGTTTGAAGACCCTACCAAAAAAAAAAAAAAAAAGAAGAAAAAAAAGAAGAAAATAAGATGACATTTGTCATTAGTCATCATTATCACTACTGCTTTCAACTACCACTCTTCGCAGACAATCTGCCCAGTTGTCTTTTTTAGGACTATCTAGGATTCTTTCTTTTTAAAAAAAATTCTGGATGTACCTCAAATACCTTGCTGGACAAAAATGTACAAGTTGAGCAGGTAATTCAGTTAAAATGCTCCTCGCCATAATCAACAGCTCTAACATTTTCAGGCACACATTAAGACTCCTGACCCACACCAAAAGAGTTCTTTACAAGAGAACATTACAATAAGATACAACTGCAGAAATGCACTTTACACTGGATCTCTACAAGCTCCAAATTCAGTTATTTCATCACATGTCTTGGTTATCAATTCCCATTTAAGAATGTGGCTCTGGGAGAAACTAAAGTCAGTTTGCACCCACTTAAAATAGGAACAACATGTAGAAACCTCTTGCCACATAAAAACCTGTAAGTTATGAATGGAATTTCCCCATGGATATATTCCTTAATAGTAATTACATATTCTTGGAATGCATACTGAGGTGGTGGACTTTTGACAACAGAACCTTTCTTTTGCAAAAAAGGAGAAAGGCAGTTTCATCACAAACTTGGACTATGTGTAGAGTGGTGTAGGGCTGGACCACTGTATTAATTCCAACAGTTACCTGAATAAAATGCAAGAATTCACTATGGCCTGCTTTTGATTCCAAGATCTATAACAGGAAATTGTTACTACCCTCTTTGACCCTTCCCTCTTAAGGAATACACCCCACACACCTAAACACATACATACAGGCCTCTCTGTATGTATGTGTGTATCCATACACACATATGTGTGTGTTTGTGTGTGTGTAAAGACTATTTCTTTACATCCCTAAACAAACACTTCACTGGAAGGCAACACAGAGAATGCACCTGCTGAAAGTGTCTTCTGAAGACCCGTTTTTAGGTCTATACGTGTTTCAGTGTTCGGCACATCTTCAGCATCTTACAATCAATGACTGTAGTGCCTACATGAAAAGTAAGAATCAAACCAGTCCCAAGTCAAGATGGGACAGCTCTATCACTCAGCATCTAAGAACAACAGTATTGTCTGAAAATGCTACTGGACTTTGTATCCCAATAGTACCAAACACCAAAACTACTTAGACCTACACCAAGGGGACATTCAGCTTACAGAGAACAGGATAATAAAACAGAGTTGCATGTCTTTACTGTAAGAAATGCATTTAGTTTCTGTTGAAAATAATGTCCCTAATAAATGGAAACTTTCTTTACTTACTTGAAGTCTGGTTGTCTCTATGCCCTCCAATATAGCTTTTTTGAAGTCCTCCTGTTGCTCCTATAACAAAACCAAAGCAAATCATAAACGTTACCACCAAAAAAACAATGCCAAAAATACACATAAAAAGCTTTTTGGTCACATGTTATACTTATCAGAAGGTTCAGAAGAAGCAACCCAGCAGAACAGAAACATTGCAAATGGTCACAATGCAATTCTCAAGGCATATTCTCCCCTGAGTATGGGGTAACTGCAAATGATAACTTGTATTTACTAACTTAACAGTTACATGGAGAAAACTAGCTTTCCTAAATATATATATTCCATAGCACTTGGAGGACAGGTTTATTATGATTAATCACTTTCTATTTAGTTATTTTTATTACTCTTTAATAAAATGGAAATTATTTGTTTTAGTTTATGACAAGTTTCTTAGAAAAGTCTTTTCTTCTTGGAAGCATAATGAACAATTCTGGTCACTTTCTAAAATCATATACACTGTCATCTTGCTCTATAAATTATAATGTAAATCACTTTAGCCTTCCTAAAGGCTGATCTTGAAATTTATGAGTGTCAAACATTTCATTAAACAGTAACTATGGGACACTTAATTTGATCTTAATTCACAGTTGTACTCAGCTTACATAATCTCAGATCTTGTTTACTATTTCATTAGTATCCAATTATGAAGCAACAGTATCTGATGGGAGTTAAGGTTGCATGAGCTTTCACTAGATTTTTTTTTTTAATGATAAACCAGATGCAGAGTGCAGTCCGCAGAGAACATGTAAATTCTTTAATTACATTTGCTTTTAAGACTTTTTCAAAAGATTACAGTTTAAAAGAAAACAATCCCCATTAACACATTTGGCAAAGTCTTTCCCGCTTACCTCGATGTCGGCACTTCTGTCTTTAATTCTGCTTGCTGCCTCTTTAAACCGCTGCAAGTCCATGCTGTCTCTGTGACCTTTGACACAGTGAATTCAAAAAGAGTATTCAAAATCAAAGCAACCTCCAATGTTCTGACCATGCCAATAGTTTGCATCGCCATAGCAAAGGGTTACAAACCACCTAAGGTCTCTGTGCCTGTTTGCACTAGAAAAGACATTACAAACACACTAAAGTAAAAATCAGTGTGACGATGTGCTGATACGAAACTATTGCTTTTCCCACACTGAGGGTGTGGGTCACCACAATTCAAAAGGTAAAGCTAACACTTCAAAATTTTACTCCGGTATGTTCTTCTCATGGGGAAAGAACAAGGTGTGAATAACAACACTTTTATGTTTGTATGACAAATGAAGGAAAAACAGAGTTTTCTGGAGGTAGCTTTTACAATATACCCTTCATCCTCACAGCTGCAAGAAACACTTTTTGGAATTTTCCCAAGCATGTGGTTGTATAATAACTGGAAATCTTCTTGGTTTCACAACTGAAATCTGCACCGTACCACAAGTTTTACAAATTGTGGGCAGGAGGAATGAAGGGTATGTTGTAAATGCTAGAGATGTCAGAGACCATACACAAAAAATCTGGCTCCAGTAAATAAGTACAGTTAGTATTCAAAGTTATTAGTGGTGAAGTACATTTAAAGATTAGATAAGAGTTATACAATCACTGTCCAATATTTCTGTTTAGTCTTGCCTTCTGAATTAAAAAAAAAACCAACACCTTTTTTTTCAACCTGAGGCACTTGTAAACAAAAAGCTAATGAGTGTGCAAACTGTAGATACTCTTCCTATGTATACGCCAATCTAAAAACACTAGTGAGTGCAGGGAACTTCTTAGAAATCCAAGTTTCACAGCAGTAAAATAAACTCTTGTCTAGAGATTTAAATTTCTACATTCTCAGCAAACCTTTAGAAAACACTGAGACATCCCTAAACAATTAGGGCAAGACAACACCCCTGCAGACAACCTGACAATCACAAATTACATCTTCTGCCATAGACTAAGCGTACTTAAAGCATTATCTACTTTACAGGAATCAGTTAGTAAACCCACACCTGTGTTTTGCAATGAATCTGCCACTGTTTTACCATTCAAATATGTAGGTAACTAACCAAAATTATCCACTTTTTTTACTGCTAAGCAAAACTTGAGGTGAGGCAAAATGTTGTATTGAATTAAAGGATTTTGGAAGCTTCAGAAATGACTACCCAAATATACGTTAGCCTAGGCAACAGTGGAAGATCCCAGTTACAACAGTGTTTAGAAATATAGTATAGGAGGAACCCTCAGCTTGACACAGATACCACAGAGATATTTGTCCAGGACTCCATCAGCCTTAAGAAGTGTTCTGTAATTACGTCAAGAAATAGACAATATTTTTGGTTTATGCAATGAGAAGGTAGGAGCTTTATAATGAGTCACAAATATTTGTCTACGATGCCCGTACCAAGTTGTATAGCTGCTAATTGCACAAAACTGCTGAAGTCAACAACTGGGTAATGTTTTGCAGAAAAATATTGTCTATGTGACAGAATTATGGAGAAATTATAGTTTAAGTTAAAAACAACATTCAAGCAACATAGGGAAATTAGAGATGTTAAAAGCAAAAAAAGCAGAGCAAAATGGTAGAATGAAGTCACCTGCAACCGGAATACACCCAAAATACTATACAATTCTTGATAAGTCAAACCTTGTGGCTTAGATTTGGTCCACAGTTTATGAAGTAGTCCCATAAGGATGTTAGAACATAAATCTCGGGTTTGTAGTTCCATTGCATGGACATGCTGGCTTTTGGAAAGTTCATCTTTAATATTCAATTTTCCGTGTGAGCCGCCACAGTTTACTGTTGATGTCAAGTCGCCAGTTGACAAAGAGAACTTCGTTTGGGGCTTGTTCTTCGGTAACTTGACAGAGGACTGGTGATCACATTTGTCAACTCTGCAGCTGTAGTTATCATTAGGGTCACTCTCATCATGAATAAAACCACAATTAACGTATCCTCCATTTTCAACACAAGGTTGGGTGAAAGCAAGGCAAGCAGAGCCAGAAGCAAAAGGATAAGAGCAGCTAATAATGACTTCAGGACACTCAGAATCTACTTTGTTATACTTACCCACAAATGCACCAAATTCTACATTATTATCTCCTTCTGTAGCCTTAGAGAACACAGTCTCTTCATGCCTTGCTGAAGAATCCAGCTGACTTTTGCAGCTGGGTCGTGATGGAGTGCTAACAAAGAACTTTGCTGTTGGGGATGTTACGTGTGGCATGCTGTTGGATGAGTTGCCTAATTTTTTACTTTTACTACTGGACTTTGAGATCTCTGCAGCCTGTATTCGTTGGCGAAGTTCTGGAGGGGAAACAGCATTTGAAAATAAGGCACTGCCTGAGGAACCTGCCTCTTGGAAGTTTTTTTCTTCTCTTCGGGGAACTGGAGCCAACTCCTGACCAATTGTCTTATGTTGGGCTTCTTTCTCATCACGGATAGAAATGTTACAGAGTAAAGCATTGTTATTTTCAAGGCCTCCTTGCGGGAAAGAACCAAAGACATTTCCAATGCTGTGCTTCTTCCACACAGATGATCTTAGGGAGCCATCCTCAATGAGGTTCTGTGCCAGATGTTTTGAAATGCTCAGTTCCCGTGTGATTTCATTATGAACCTTGCTCGCTTCTGAAGCTTTCTGCGCAGTCAGTGTTTTCAGGGTGTCCACAGTCAGAGCAGACAGATCTTGGAGGTGGCCAATCTGGGAATCTAAAGACTGCAATGACCGTTTTATGTAGTTGACACGATCACCAACTTCCTTTATCTGAATGCACATTTGTTCCACCCTAAGGAAGATCAAATTATGAAGTAGCTATGAAAGGTATTTTTCTCAATATGCAAAAGAACCATCTTTTGTAACACTTTCTGCCCACTTAATCAGAAGAAAGAAACCTCTGATATTTTAAGATGGTATACACAATAATACTGGATTGTTTGGTAATACTACATTTGTAAGTACTTCTGACTCTTAGAATTAAAATACACATCGATAGAGTGCCTACAACACTTTTTCAAATCTGTCAGTTTGTTAAAACATCATGGGAAACTAAATAATACAATTGCCTCAGCTTCCTCAGTGCTGCTGCAGATCAAGAAGCATCAAATCACATTATTAGTTTCTGTATAGAAATGGAAAGATACCATCTAAAGTTTGTGCAAACACTGATGTTCTTGAGCTGCATTACCCCCCTTTAAAGTACATTTTAAAAAACCTGCAAAAGTTCTAATTCTCCATTCAGAAATTTTATCTGTAAATATTCTACCTTTCAAATGTGACTCGAATCCTCTCCTCACTTCCAGAATGAAATTTATCATCCTTTTCATTGAAATACATCTCAACACACAGCTCTTCAAAATCATGAAGTTTCTTCTGATCTTCTTCCGTCAGGAAGAGTTCTAAAGAGAGATTGAACAGTTATGTCACATATGTAGTGAAGTTGAACAGGTTCTGAAAACTAATAGCCAAAACTTTACAAAGGGTGTTAAAAATGAAAAGTCAAAATAAAACCAAAAACAAAAAGACCCCACCAGAGCGTCACCTAAGACCCTTGCTCTCTCATTGACAAGTTCAACGTTAAAGATTTCCAATAAAATAAAATCGAAATAGTAATTCTGAAAGGATCTCTGCACAATATTATCATTCCTTACACTCATACCCTTCAATCCCTTTTTCTGTGAGGCACAAGCTAGATTCCGTAGCTGGATTTTATTCTCTGTGGAACTCTTCATTATTTATTTTTTTTAAGTTTCAAAGAAATTTACAGGAAGAAAAATAAAAATCTTCTCCATCAACAGAACAGGAAATCAAATCTCTGTTTTTTTTGGTATTTGTCTTAAGTTAGTTTAACTGGAGATTTTCAGGGACTGTGCATTATACCCTTCACAAAAGCATTGTGACTGAACAGAATAAGATTCTTAAGCAATATTAGAAACATGGAAAATTAAGACCCACTTCAACTTTCTCCAAAATATACGTTATAACCAAGAACACAGCATTTTTCTGACAGTTTGCCTTAACCATATCAAAAAAAGTACTGCAGTTTTTTGGACAATAACTGTTCATACTTGGCCCATCTGAAGCCTTGTCTGTCTGTCTTCTTTTACATATACAGCAGAATAGGGAAGCCATGTGGCTGAGAATAATCAGTGGCGGAGGCAGAACAGGTTTTTCATGGTAGGCCATAATGAAATGATAGCGCTGATACTTCCACACAATGTTTGAAATGGCCTTGACTTGTAAATACACGTTGCTGAAAGGGAACAGAACAGTATTAACACATCAAGGTGATTTTTTGGGGGATGGGGGAGAGGTGTTGGTGTGTGTTGTTGAGGGGTTTTTTAATTCTTTGATAACAACCTTAAATTCTGAAGTCATTTAAGTGAGAGACAAAAGCATCAGCCTTTTTTTTTTCCCTTCAAAATTAAAAACACCATGATTTAAAGCAAGGAGAGGGTTAAAAAATTTTCCCTTCTGGTAACATCTCAGTACCTTTACTCAGAAATAAATCACACTGAGATCAAATTTCAAGTTTGACAAACAAAAAAATATTATTTCTAACTAGACCCAGATTTTTATATCAAACCACATTAATTCTGCAGTCTGCCATTCTCCAGTGTTCGTGAGCTGCTTATGCCCATAAAAACACTTGTGAAGAACTATAAAAGGCAATTTAATATAATTGAACTCAACCAACTAGAGAACATTAAATGAGTTTAGGAACAACAGTCAATATAAAGACAAAGAAACAACACTCTTTGTTTTCTAACAAAGAGAAGTTACAAATTGCTTTCAATTTCTCTTAAACTTCTGATTCTTCTTCTGAAACTTCTAAACTTCTGATCACACAGTTCCCTAACTTAGCCATGGGCTTGCAGTGAGAAGAAGACAAAGACCACACTCAGAAGCTGAAAAAAATGGGACTGCTTTGAACCAGCATCAGTTCTTCCTATCTTGCCATCTTATTGTAATGAAATATAAACTTATCAAGTTATTAGCAAAAATTACCAATTATCCACATACTTACTTGAAAAATGCAATAAGGAGATTAACCATGATTATGTACTGTACAAAGAGGTAGACAGCTTGAAGAAATGGGGTCAACCACGTTCCTGGGCCACAGAGATGAGCAACTTTTTCATCAGAATTATTTGCACATACTGTGTTGGGGGGAAAAAAGGGATACAGAGAAGATATGTACATTTTTTAGAACTCCCAGCAGGTAGAGATACAGGAAAAAAAAAAGGTCACAAAGTTTGTGACATCATGAACTGGTTCTGCAATTCAAAATGTCTCCATGCATTTCGGTCATGGTAGAAAAATACCAACATATCTGGTTAATACTATGGTATAATCATATTATCAGATACTTTAAAATAGCGGAGTACACCACCACAGCCAAAATGGCATGACAGCTGTGGGGGAGGATTCCAGTATCTTGCTATGAACAGCCTTGTGAGAAACTGTGATTACGAAGAGTTTTCATTCTAAGCAATTCAAGCTTTAGAAAGGATAATAAAAAAATCAGGTCAAGAAGTTACAACCCACAAGAAGTTATAACCCACAAAGAGGAGACAATCCAATGCATGGAATCAATGTCAACATTAGCGGGCGCTTCACTTGATAAAATTGGAATTTTGTAAGATCTTGGGAAGATCTTACCAGAGTAAGTTTTCTCTTTACTTGTTTCAAAATCACAGTGTCTTACCATCAATTTCATAGGCATACACTTCACCAAAAATCATCCAGTATGGATGGAACACAATATCTCTAGCAAGAGTCCAAGACGGTGCCTCATCAGGATACAATATTGCCTTCCTGGGAACACCAAAACTGAGTAGTACAAGGGCCATAATCACCACAATGTAAAACATGTTGGCCACCTATTAATACAAAAAAAGTCAGTTAATCCATCAGGTCATAACCACGATTTCACAACTCGAAACACTTTTACAGTGTCAGTGTACACTTGACGAATTCTAAGAATTACATTTGGAAAGTCCAGGACACTTATATTTCAGTCACAAATTTTTGTTAAATAACAAATCCTGTTAAAAACCCCACACCATTATTGGGATTTTTTTCTTGTCCTTCCTTAGAGTTTACTTAGTATCCCTGGCCAAAGGCAATTGACTGTATTTCCTTTATAACTCAAATACCTATTATGTGCCTGAGTAGCAGTTGACAAAGAGAAACATTCCTTCCTAAACGTACTGAATAGGTGTACAAAACCCAGAGGTAGTTTTCCAAAGGCTGGAACACAGAACCTATGCCTCTTGCAAGAAATCCAAGTGAGGTATGAGTGACTTGATACCCTCATTTTTAAGGAATGACAGGTTCAACCTTTTAGGAACCATTAAACAGAGGGAAGAAACATAAAAACCCTTTCCACCTTCATATATACAGCACTCTAAACTTAACATATTTTTTAATATTTACAAGAGCTACTGACAGTAGAGATAGGTTCTTTAACTTTAAATTTAAACAATTTGAATATTTTTTAAGTTGATAAGACAAGAACAGGGCCACAATCTATTCCCAATTTTCCACAGCACAAAAACACTACGTGCTTTAGGACACAAAACAAGTCAAAGTCCTGCCCTAAGAAGCACAAAGGTTATAAATAAGTCTCAGACCCAAATGGGAAGCAATGCTATCTCAGCCAAGAAAAAGGCTTCATCATATTCATTTAAGTCTCTGACAGCTAAGAACAAAACACAACAGAGGAGAAAGATTTGCCGGTTTCTTACAATTATGGAACAGAGAAAGTTCCATAATAAAGGAAGCCTTCTAATCAGTGCTCACTTTGAAACACTTGAAGTGATATTTCAGCAAGCTAATTCTGCACACTGGGTTGTTAACATATTACACCAGGACAAGCAACCTTTTGCTAAATAAAACTATGAGAGAAACTGTAAATGGATGCAGCACGGAACACAAATTTCAGTTGGTAAAAAAATACCAGTAACAAAGGCAGTACTTACCATTTTCCCAATCATCATAACATAAGGTCCAGCCTGTTGATTTACAGCTAGAAAATCCAGTAATCGCACATACCAAAAAATTATATTGAGACAGTATGTTATTCTTCCAGCAACAAAGACATAATTTTCTCTGTAAGTGTTTTCTCCAAAATTCCCCTTTGCTCCAAATCTTAATGCAAACCCAATGAAGAAAGTGACAATGGCAACTGTGTCACTGATATTGAAATAATCACTGAACCACACTTTGATCTTCTGATTAATCTTCCCAGCCTCTGACATAAAAATCTGTAAAAAAAAAATAAAGGTCAGGACTGCTCATATTTATTGCACAGGGACCAACAGTGAAACATATGAATCATTGATATTTTTATACTTGCAAAAATAAAATATCTATTCAAATGGATAATTCTTATTCACTGAGAAATCAAAGTTAGTGTTTAACTGTGTCAGCTTCACAACAAGGAGAGGAGAATGCACGTTTTGCTCTGTCTAAATGATTTAAGAAGGAATTTGGAGTTTGGTGGGGTTTGGTGGTGTTTTTATTTCTTTTGAGGAGGTTACTGTTACAAAAAAGAGCCCCAGTATCTGCACCTTCAGTGGGGCCTGAGGTACCAGATTAAAGAACTAACTTTCTCTTTCTCATTTAAAAATGCTTTTGAAAATCCTCAATAGTCTCTTACTCACCTGGAATATTGTAGTTATGACAGCTATCCTGTCTCAGTAAAGCTTTTTTTATTTGGATATCTTGGTCACAGCACAGTGGCATTGCAACTTGTTGGCAGGGAGTTACAGAATCAAAAAAAGTAGCAATCAACTGGGGAGGGGGGGGGAGTGATGAGAAATCTGACCAGCATGTCATTGCCAGTTCCTTAACACTTAGAAAGAAAACCTCGCCTTGTTTTATAGTCCTCCATCTCCAGCCTATACCAAAGTTTAAGATAAAGGTATTACATCACATACCCTGATGCTTGAAGTTCTTGGTTTCTTTTGCTTACAGAATCATTAGAAAACCTCACACTGTTTTAACTGACAAAAAAAAAAAAGCTAAAATCCCAGACTGTTACAGGCATACCTCACGGATTTTCTCAATTGCTGATGTGAAAATGTAAGCAATAACAATCCACTCCTGAACCGATGGTAATTCTTCCATCTTTACAAGAACCACAAACGTGTAGAGCATGAGGAATCCTAAATATGCCAACTAAAAAACACAAATAAAATATTATACATATAATTACTGGAGGGTTCTTTATAGACGTGCACGGAATCTTTTGATGTGGTACACAACAAAAGCTTCAAATAGGATTATAGGACTGTATTTACCCTTTAAGCAGACAAGTTACTATTTATAAGGGGATAGAAACATTTTCATCTTAGGAGAGGAAAAATAGCTGTAACAAGCTATTTATTGTTAGCAAAGCTTTGCTCTTATTACAGCTATTTTCCTTTAGTATAAATTCTACCATTTCTATTACAGTAATTGAAACAAAGTGGTGCATGAACACTTCAGCCTAATAAATGGTTATAGAACTCCTGCTAGCAACTGATGAAATTACTCCAACCAGAATAAAAACGTTCATGTTAATTACTCTTTTAGTTAAATAAAAAAATTTTAAAAAGGGTATTTCTAAAGCCAACATCATGAACTTCAAAAAAACCCAAACCACAGGGCACAGCATGTGGATGTGCATATGCAGTTTTTCAAAATCAAGTGCTTCTCATTTCCAGCTTAGCAAGGTAAGTGATTTTTGGCTTGTTTTTTTTGGATTATTGCTTACCTTTGATTCAGTCAGAGCTACATGCTGGGAAAAGAACCAAAATATGACCTGTGTTACATTTTCAAATGAAATACACACCACACAGAAAAAAACTCACCGTATTAAACCAAAACTTCACAATGGGAGCATGATAAAATGCATAAAACTTCTGTGTAATTGGGAGTCTTTTAGGTTTTGCCGGAGTCTCCATATCATGCTTTTCCAAAGAACTGTCCAAGATCTTTACTTCTTTAAAAACCTCCTAAAATGAAAGGACTGTTAACTTCACACACAGAAACACATGCCTTTCGACACTCATTTCAGCTCTTGCTTTGATTTCGAAATGAAACTATTTCAATTAGGAATAGTGCTTTAATACCTCCCCCTGCCCCACCTTACCATGGGTATTTCATCTGCTACAGTCTGGAAGTTGATTTCACTGTCATCCATTGCCATTTGATGTGCATCTTGAGACTGAGGAATGTGTGACATTTCAGCCTTGGTCTTATATTCCAACAGTAGTATAGCAGGAGGGAGTAAAATACTCAGTATCACCTGGAAAAGATGAAGACTAAGTGCAAATAGTTCACAGCTACACTAAAGTATCAGAATACACCAACACACAGAATATCCTCTGAAAAGGTGTAATTTAAATTTTACTTGTTTGTTACTGAGGGGGGAAAATGTAGAAAATAATTAGTTGTTACTACCTCTACATACACTTAAGAGCCTAAGATCACATATACGGAGTGTTTCTTGACTTGAAAATAGAGGAAAGGGGAAAAACCAACAAATTCCAAAACTAAAAGCTACTAGAAAGAATCTACTCCAAGACTGCAGATAGAGATGTTCTATTCACACTCTGTTCTTTAATCCACTCCCAGAAACTCTGGAGCTGTGTACAGTTAAAGGTGTATTTTAAATGGATAAACAAGGTTGTGATTTGCAGGGGGAGAGAGGAGTGGTGTGTGTTTGCTTTTGGGTGGGTTTTTTTTTCAATTTATGGCAGAAAAATGGGCTAAGGTATAGATGAAGAGAGTAAGTGAAAGCTATTTACTGTCATTAGCATGTTACAAAGCAAGCAAGAAAATGGTTAATCAGTTATCAAAACAAGATTTTAGTAGGTCACAAGTTAAATGATGCTTGTAGATATTTTGTAGGAAAGTTTCATTTCATTATATTTCTAGCAACAATTAGGTTTTGGCACACCAGCTCAAAGAAATATGTAACTCCCATTTTGGTTCAATTGATCTGTATCACAAAGGCCACCACTGGAAAACCTGTCCCCGATTTGCCTACCCTTGTTTTGTTCTGTGCCCTGCTTTTGCTCAGTTCCTCCAAAATAGGAATTATGTGCTCCCTGTAAAAAGCCAAAATGCACAAAACTACAGTCTTACAGCGGGTTTTCCGTCTGTTAAGGTTTGTTACTACTTTGTTTTTAGTAGTGGATTAGTATTCACATGATCTCTTTAAGCCTCTGATTAAAGGCTACTTGCCTGGATTTTGCCTTCTATATTTCTGTACCTTATTTGAAAAGATAATAGAGTGTCAAAAGAAGGGTTTACAACAAATACTTCCAGTTTTGATTATGTTACAGGAGACTGGTTTACAGGATTTATTAATGTAAGCTATAGTTGTGGAAGCTTTATACTAATAACATTTAAACACACACTTTCCTTCCCTTTAAACAAACTTCATTGACCCTTTTTACACCGATAAACTGCGACAACACTTACTTTGTACCATGAATTCTTCCTCATGTTCAGCCTTCCCATCCACATATCCGATAACAGCATCTGTGTACAAGTGTGTGCTACAAAGGGACGGAGCCTGGATGACACTGCCAACTTCAGACATGTGGAGTTGCTCCAGTTTTTAAGCTCATAGGTTAATAATTTCATGGCCATAGTCTCATCTTGTCGGAAGGACTGTTCTAACAGCTCAACTGCCAGTTGGCCAAACTCACTAGAAGGAAGAAAAACCAACAAAACAAAATATAGTATCTACAGAAAATGACCTTGAGTTTAGAGTGAATTTTCTTGTACAAAGTCCCAACAGCACAACTTGAAGGGACTATTATTTGTCCCTTCTGTGCAGATACATTGTAATTTGTAACTATAACACATCAATCGGTGGTTTCTATTAAAAACATATGTATGCTACAAACAGTTATTAAAACATGCACAGAAATTACACAGAAGTAAATGGCACATTCATTGTTCTTTTAATTCAACTATAAATAAAGACTTGTAACAGCTCTCAAGAGAGAGCAATATCTAACACAAAATTTCTACTAGAGTGCCACTTAATCCTTTTTTGCAAAAAGGAATTGTCTTCAAGTGTGCTAACAGAACAGTTTGTTTTGTTCATGTATAGTCTGCTACTTTTATTGCAAATGCCAAGAAAATATTTTGAACATTAAATATAAACGTAATTTACTTGGAATACTGTTTCAGTTCCTCTGAAGTATCATCAACAAGGTCACTTTGTTTTGCTTCATATGCCATTGAACGATACACTTTGCAAGCAACCAAAGCTTTTGCCATGGACTCCTCGCCGTGCTGCCAGAAGAAAAGGGCCATTTTCTGTCTCTTCATTAATACTGCCCACAACAGCAGCTCGTTGAGAGGATAAGCAAAACGTCTCGTTTCCGGATCATCTATGTCTACTATTTCATCTTTGGTTCTTTTCTTTTTTCCCTCTTCTGCACCAGTGTCAATCTTTAAAATAAAACAAGGAAGTGACATTTTTAAGTTTCTATACTCTATCGTTGCATAAACTTGAAATAAAATGCTGAGTGATCCAACACCAAATTATATATAATTATAAAAAGAAAAAAAGAATTTCTGAAGACTTGTAAAGCAGCTGGAACTTTTGTTCGAAAACTTCAGTTGAGTCCAAATCATTTTAATAACTGTGAGACTGAGTTACTTTGAATTATAGATGAAAAGAAAAGCAGTAACTAATATACCTACATATAAATGAGGAAACTCACGGAAACTGCTTATAGTAGTAATACATGGTCAAATCTTGCTCTGAATGTACTGAGTCCGCCCCATCATTGCTAGAACTTTGTCAAAGATAAGCTTTTTGGCCCTAACATACCAAAGCTTACCCAGAACTGTAATGAAAGAGAAACACTCTTTACAGAATCCAGTAAAACAGCTGCCATTTAGAAACAAGTACAAAAGCAAGGTTGAAATTCCAGCTTTACCCAACTCAGTAATGCTGCTACTCCCATTTCAGTGAGCACTTGGATTTCAACCAGGATTTCCAATCTTAGCTGCCTGAAATAAGCCCCCATCGTGTTCCCCTCACACACGCATACCTTTGGTTTGTATGGCTGCGCTGTCTTGATGAAATGGTTATGGCGCATTTTTTCCTTCTTGTCTGCCCTATTACCAAAAGACTCGTGGCTTTTACACATCTGAGGAGTAGCACTTGAAGGATTTCGACTAGATCTCTGTAACAGGGATAAGGAGAAAGTATCTGGTTACTGAAATCAACTTACATGACGGCACAACCAGAATTTTCACTGGATATTAACATGGTTTCTTGTTTGTTTTCATTATTTTTAAGAAGTCACCAAATAGGCAGTTACACGTGTTTTTTAGTGTAGCTTTAAAGGGGATCTAAGATGTCTGCATTCCAAGCCCTATATAATCTGCATGTTTAGTGCCCATTCTTCCCCTATGAGTAGGAAAAGAGGGAGTCACAGAGAAGGAATAAGGATGTGACAGAATAAGGAGCAGGAGAACAAAACCTTTTGTTTGCCCTCAATCCGAAACCAGCTCTCAGCTGCCCTCATAGGCCTTACTACTGCCATGAAAAGTACTAGTCCGTTGACAAGAGGAACAAAACAACACACACCCAATTTTTCTTGCAAACACATAGGTTTGGGGATTTTTAATTGAGAACAGACATCCCATTACCCCACTGCCACATACCCGATTGTTCCCACTGAGACTGTTGTATATTGCCCTGAAGCGTTTCCTTGTATAGGTGCATCTATAGGTTCCTCCCATCAGATATTCAATAACCAGTCCCACATCTATCAGGTTGATTTTATATCCTGGAGGAAGATTTCCCTAGGAATACAAAATATTTTTTTCAGCTTTTCAAATTATAATCTTAAGCTTGATTGGAGTGTTTCTACATGTTCTATCACAGTTTTAAATAACAAAACCAAACAAAATTATTTTAAAAAAACCACATCAAGACAAAACTATCTACATGGCTCAATAGTTATTATTTTCAAAGAAAGATCAGGTTATAGCTTCTGTTCTATACAATCTCCCTTAGCAGGATAGGTGTTTATTCCCTTGAGGGCAGGGGGGAGACACTGGTTTATTGCCTATTGTTTTAACAAAAGTACTCCTAGTTGAGAATATCAGCTTTCAATCCCCCCAAGAAGGAAAATTTTCAAAAGGAAGATAAAGAAGACAACGTGCTTAAGGTTTCACATCTTTCAGGGAGCAGGGCACTAGGCATAAAACAGCAAGTATTGTAAACAACAAAATGTCTGAAGAGGTAACTTATTACTTACAATAAAACCTAATAAATAAACTACAGATCAAATGGACAGTCAAATACAAGAAATTGTCATTAAACTACCATTGCTGGTTTGACAGATTTGTACATTTACATTTGTACATTTACCTGTTTGACGTCCCGAACAAGATGAAAGAGTGTTGGGTTAGTTGGGCCTTGTTTCTTTATAAAAAGCAAGAGGAGAAAAGTTTGGAATGAGAAATTCACGTGCAGCAGCAACACAAGAAAATTACAGTACAAGCCAAATGTTCTTGTTTTACTTCAGTTTTAGTTTGGGGCCTAATACTACATCCATGGTTTGTCCAAAAAAAGGAAAAAAGAGGGGAAAAGACTAACCAAACAATAAAATCCCAACAAAACCAGAACACAAAAAGCAGAATGAATTTGCAGGAACACAGACTGATACTCATGTGTATGGTATGGCAGGATCCATACTAAAAGCTCCCTTTGATTTCAAATTTTAGTCTGAACATTCCCTTTTTTACTAAAGTAGATTTTAATTCCTTCTCTGATTTCCTGTGAGTGCATGAACTGTTACACTTTCAGACATGTGGTTAGCCCCATCTCCCACGCAGAACTCTATCAAAAGCACATCAAGTGTGCAAAATCAACACCGTATTATTATTTTTAAATTAATTAGTTAATTATTTAATTAGTTTACTTCTGTTAATTTAACTATTTAATTACTTATTTAGAAATCATTAATAATACAATTAATAAAAAAGCTTATCACATGGACTGCTTTACAGAGCTCTATTGGCCAAAGAGTTCTTTTTTTTCTTTTCTTTGTCAAAAGCAGATAATGAGACTGTTAATGCAAGCCTAAGCCATATCTGTGTACCACTCATTACTACATGTGTACTACTACATTAGCTAATTTTTGGTGGAACACTTCAGTATTATACAAGACCTTGAAATTCTTAAATCAACACCTAGAGCAACAAAATTTTGTTAAGTAATATTTATTTTTTCGTAATATTTAAGTAATTTAAGTAATATTTATAACTATGCATATTAAACTATTTTTACAACTATTGTGATAATGTTAACTGCTACAGATAGAATTGATCCTATGAAGCCCTACAGATTCCATATTTTGTGCACAACCCATCTATCTTTCTCTTGTTCTCTTCCCCATTGTTGTAGAGTTTTACACATTTCATGAGTTCTACAACAGGGCTGCAACAAACCTTCAGACTGGTGCACACAACCCAGTATGCAACATGCTGAGCAACTAAAAAACTGCTCTAAAAGTAGCTTAAAAAGTAATCATTTACTTACTGTGTTATAAAGTTCTTCCAGCCTGGGAATTGTAAGAAATTTGTGCATGCTTACTCCATTTTCAATCAGAAGTTTGACAAATGCAACTCTATCCATCACAAGAGCATCCAACATAGCCTGTTCCAGGGAGCCAACCTACAACAAATAAGTGACAAGGTAGAGCCTGGAGAGAGCCAGCAAAACAGGGCACCACAAAAGTGCACTCGGATAATGTGTCAATCTCATTCATTTACAGGGCTGCAGAAACCTTACATGTCTATAAAGATGTCACCTTTGGTTCAGAATATCCCCTGAATTTCACACAATTGCAGAATATTCTGAAGACTAACTGTTTCATAGACATTTTGTCCCTCCCTCAAAAGACACTGAAGTGCTCCCAGTAGTGCATTTTAGTATATGCTGCTTAAGAACTTTCTATGACCATGCAGCTGCAAGGAATAAAGAGCACCTGACTAACCTGAATTCAGCTTCCATCTTTTGTAATGTCTTTGCTCTGCTAGTCACTCAGGAGACTTAGCACATTCCTAAAATTTTTGAACCATTTTCAAATACATAACAGCTAAACAGCTGTAAGACTATGCAGTATGCACAAATAAACGTGCCAGTATTCTACAGTCTCTCTCTACAAAAGTCAAAAGAGTCATTCTTTACAGTAAATTGTGCTTCTCTTTTAGAAATTATCATAATTATCACTCAGCTTAATCCAGATCATTACATACCAGCCATTGTTGTCCATAAACAAAAACGTGATTTTTGGCTATGTCAACTCTGTCCCACGCAAGTGTAAGAACAAGCTGGTCAAATGCAGATGCATTCGTGCCTTTAGAAGCAAACACATTAAAGAAAATTTAAAATTAATTAAAATACAAGCTAACAAACATTCTTGCTTCCTAAAAAGACCAAATCAAGCAGTCCACTACAAAGTTATACACCATATTTTATAATTTATGTCACATTATTGTATTACACAATGAGAAAACATAATAAATACTTTTTTTGTTTAAAAACAAAGGATTCCTACTGGCTATAGTATTGTATAAATAATCCATCATTTAAAGACTAAACAATAATAGCTGGAGGTTCCAAACGCTCTTAAAATTAAGTCTCACCTTTTAACAATGCTGTAAGTATTGCAACATCGATGTCCTGATGTTCGTCTGACCCAATATGAAAAACTGTAATCTGTCCAAAAGGGAAAAATGAGGAAAACATATTTTGAAGTTATTTTTGGTCAAAGGTGATTAGCTCCAGTCTTTTCTAATCTATTTCAATTCCTGACATAAAAGATACCTTGTCTTTGATGCAATTTAAGCCTGCTATGCTTGATGTAAGCATTTAGTATGCACTCTTTTGTTTTGTTTTTCTAATTGGGTGCCACACAAGACAATCCATTACAGGTAAAGGCAGAGCACAAATCCTTCACACTCTTCAATCCATCTGAATATCTCTTCCTCCTTTGATTACAATAGTCTCTTGTTTATAACACAGTACCCTGTTTACCTCTCCAGTTCATTCTAGATTGACATTAACCTGTCAGCAAACATGTTTAGCTGAATATGGTAATTTTAAACCAGTATAATATGATGTCTAAATGAGACACCAGTCCCTGAACTACACAAACTCTGAGGTGATTTTGAGATAGTACACTTTTGTTAGTAGTCATAAATAAAAGATACCAAAAAAGGAAACAAAAAATCATATCATATATCCATAAATGCATGCATCTTGCACAGAAAATTTTATGGCAAGATCTACTTACAAGTTCTTTTTTTTTCATGCATTCCATCAGTGTCTGAAACAAATGAACTGCTTCACTTTGACCAAAGTTAAATGTCTTTTTGATGGTTGAAATTATTTCAGGCTCAGCACCCTCAGGAACATTCCTGAGATTGAAACAAACAAACAAACAGGAAAGCAATTGTTTTATACATGAACAGTAAGAACAACAACGCATTTAATTAGTTTCAACATGTCCATTCAAAGTCCTACTATCTATAAGGTTATCACTGTTTCTGTGGCAAAACCTTGGGTAACCTTTAAAAAGTATAGGTTGCTTAATCTATGATTTTCTGCTACTGCCTCATAAAAGTAACTCAACTTTCTCTCTCCCTTTCCTTCCCATATTGAGTTCTGAGATACCCACAGCTAAAAGACTTTGACACTCACTTCTCTGAATAATACCTGCTTATGATCTTACCATGGGCAAAGCTGTTTGGTTTACAGCTACATCAGACCCCTCCTGCCTGAGGCAGCCCCTGCAACAAGGACCCAGTATGTTTAAGGATTCATGCAAGGCTGACAGCTAACTAGAAATCACTAAGTATTGTGGGGCCTGACCACATCCCTCTTATTATATGAAATGACACTTGAAATAGCCAAGTGTTTTCTGCAGGAAAAGCTCTTATACAAACTCAGTAGGAAATGATCTCAAAACCCATCTATGTACAACAGATAGTTTGGCTGGCAGTGCTGGGACTTACCCTCCTTCCTCTGTTTGCTTGTGAACATAGGCCAGTATGTCTGCAGCTCTACCAGTTCCTTCACACACCACCACCGGCACCGGGGGACTTTCCTGAAGGAAGTCTAAAACTGTGAGGATGACATTGGGGCCCCCTTCGAACACAAGTGCCACCACAGGCACACCTTGGCCAATTCCTGGAAAGTTGCAAATAAGTAATGAAATCCATACAATGTTGTAGGTGCATAGGGAACTCCAAGATCAATTTTACAAATTTAATAAATCAAGTTTGCCGCTTCCATTGAATAAAAATTAAAATGCTGCCTGCCAGGCATGTTAACTGTTGTTAATGCATGGTTTCAAGCACTGTTTCTGCTTTGGGCTGGGAGGAAAGCACTGCAAAGCTGGTAAATCCAATGGAATACAGTCTACAGAACAGAGGAGATTCTTCACAGAAATATTCATGAACTAATGCAGAAACTGAAAAATTTTTCTTTGTGGAACCCCTTTCCTAACTTCCCCCAAATAGTTTCCAAATATGACAACCCATATACAATTTGAACATGGGTACAGGAAAACCCTCTACTGATGGGTTTGCATTGCAAAAGCATTCCTAGAAGAGTCAAACGCGTTGCTCCATGATTGGGAAAACACTCAAAAATAAGTCATGCCTTCTTTGCACAAACAGATGTTTTACAAATTCAGTTGCCCTATTGTGAAACTTGTGAAACAAGTGAATGGTATCAAAACCATTAATCAATCAGACCAGTAAGGTCTGACAACATACCAAGACCTGAACTGACTTACGTTTGCTTTATCAAAGTAAACAGACAACCTTATTCAAAAGACTCTCCTTACTGGTCCCAGAGAAACCATAAATCTACCAGTAATCTCCAGTGTACAAAGCTGTTGTTGAAATTTGCAAATTCAGACTTGAAACATAAATAAAAGACTTAAATTTTCTACTTTGTCATTTAGATGTTTGGTGCAAGTACCTTTTTCATTAAATCGCAGTAATGCTTAACCCTCAGGCAGCAGAATTACTTACTTGCGTGGATCCGTTGCAAATTAATAGTTTTTTCCAGTTCTCTTCTCAATTTAACCTCTGCTCCATACTTTCCAACTGTTCCATCATCCACCAGAATGAAATGGGAATGGAGGTTATTTAGGACGTTTAGTTTACTTAATGGATTTAACAAGGTTTGATATGGAGCAACCACCTAAGTATAAGCACACAAAAATGTCTTTTACTTGTGAAGATTCATACTTGTTTCTGTGAAACTTAACTTTTTGTCTAGACACAAGAACTGGTGGCTCAATGAGAAGCACTGACACATAAGACCCTGCCTTGGGTCAGGATACACACCAAGAGCTGTAGCTCTGAACTTTGTGCAGGGAAGCAGATAATGATATCACTAAAAGAAGCTGTTCTGAGGGATAACAGAAAAGATCCTTTGAAAAGATGTCTTCGGGGAAAACCTGTGACTGCTCTGGCAAACAGTAGCACTGAAGACTCTGCATCAAAATTTTTCAACTTAACATCCTCTCTAAATGTGAATTCTCTGTAATACTTCATCATTTTTGTAATTTGAGTCAATATCGGTAGGGGAGAAAAAAAGAGAATTAAATACTTAAGAACAAGCTCCTCCTGTAGCACGTTTGCATTTTGCAACTTGTTTACACATAATGATCTTGCATAAGTCACAGATGTCAGTGTATCTTCACAGTAAAGCAAGTATTGCAATGATGCAGAGCAAGGGGAAAAAACACGCTTGAGCAGATTTGTCAAAAAATACATCAGGTTAATTGTTATTTCAATTAGGTAATTCATCCTTACATCTCTTCCAACAAGGTCATTTCTGTTCTCAATCACTCCCCACGGAGCAATCCCAATAGTGCAAATCTTTCGAGATGATCTGGAAGCGTGTTCTCTTAGAGCATCCCCAACATGTTTTGCAACACCTGTTTGTGCACAAAAAGATTCCAATATATTGAATGCTGCATCTTACTAAGAAATACAACTGTTTTATTTAGGTAACTGAACCTTTAACTGTTTTATTTTGGTAATTGGGCCTTTAATGGTCCAGGCACTTATTTGACACACCACCAAAGAAAAAAACACCATACTACATCTACTAGAAGGAAACAAAATAATTCAAAAAATAAAAATTAGCCTAGTTAGAAATCGTTTACAGTACATTACTGTACTTGTTTTTAACCACATTAAGGTTTTCCTCTTGTGGATTCAAAAACAAAAACTAGAAAACAACCAAAAAAACCCAAAACCAAAAAAAAAAGAAAAAGAAAAGAAAAAGAAAAAACCTCACCCCCCCCCAATGCTTTCTTTCTCTTTGCAAGACAAAACAGCAGCCCACTTCCAACTACACATGATCAAAATTTATTTTTTAAATTTCACCTGACCAAACTCACTCAAATTTACTTTGCTGTAACAGGAAGCTCTGCATCCATCAAATCTTTTGGCTCTTATAAACCATAATCCAGTTAACTGTGCACATTCTTTAGCAGTCCTTTACCTGTGTTCACTCCTCCAGTTATAATCCAGGCTCCTGTTGTTACTGCAGCTTTGATAAGACCTTTGCCAAGCAACTGTTTGATGCGTGGGTGAAGTTCGAATTTCTGCATGCCCCCGTGTACAGATATAACAAGCTTTGGCAACTCCATCTGCCATTCTTTAAGCATAAGTTGCAGAATAGCTTCAGGTTTAGTGTCATATGACAGTCGCACATACTGCAGGCACAAGGAGAGAGTTAAAAGGTTCCAATGTGTGAAAAGAAGAACCAGGGCTTATTTCAGGATATATTATCCTATTCCTGGCTATGGAAAATGTAATTCACTTTCTCAAAACGCAGCAGATGCAATAAATGAACAAGCATCCTTCACGTGCTCTAGAGTCAAGGACAAGACAGTTAACAGTTCGGAAAGCAAGTTTTGGACAAGGAATGACTACAGAAGAATCCTGGTATTCCATCCTGCTGGCACAAGGACTTGGAAAAATGAGTCTTTATGAGAGCACTGGATGATCTCTAAATTAGATGAAATTCAGAAGCATTCATAAAAGTTCTGCCATCTACTGGGGAGAGGCTTTCATGTCCCCTGCAAAGACTTTTTTAGACAGTTGCTTGGTTTTCTCTCCACTGTTCCTGGTGGGAAGAAAACCTACATTTTTTAACAGAAAACTTCAAAACTGGCTGCTTTTTAGCTTGCCATCTTTAACAGCATAAGATTAAGTAGATGGCTGATTAGCTAAAATACTGCCACATCTTCAATACAAACTATTCAACAGAGGAGGGGATAGTATGGAGAAATTAAACCCTGCCTGAATCAAGTTTGAAATAAAAAAACATCACTACTCCATTTAACTGGTTTGAGCCACCCCACTTGCACTCTGCAGAAGGAGTGTGGGCAGCTGCTATTTCTGTGTTCCTAGAAAAGGGTTCACAGCAATTTTAAGCTATACTAAGAGTACAGAGGAACCCATACACTGCTATTACCAACATGAAAGAACTCTGCTAAGGGCCCTTCCCACTTCAGAGATGATCTGACTTACAGCACTGGACTGTCCTTGGGGGTTCTGCATGAAGAACACAGCTCCCTCAAAAGCACTTCAGTTTTTCCACAGGAGTCACACTGTACAAGAACCCCTTGTAGCCTATAATTGCATAAGCATTAAATAATTTCTACCACAACTAAAAATCCTTCACAAAAAGGCAATGAAGAATCTGTCAGAATTTCCAGTTTTCTAGCCTCTCCAGTACATGTGCAGTTGTGAATTAAGAACTGATTTCCAAACTTTTGATTTATTGGTATCCTTGCTTTTAACTAACCCAAAAAAGTTAGTTATTCTGATGAGTACAATTATGCTTTAATGACGTTGAAAAATCTCCTAAAGAAGCATATTCCACATCTGTTCTTAATTATAAATAATTTTTTTCAGATTCTGAAAATTATGACTAGAGAGTTAAGATAGTAGATATTACTTAAATGGTCCTATAAAAATCTAACAGTGTTGTTATGCTGTATCTTCGTGAAGTCCAAAATGGAAACAGTTCTTAATGCAACATTTTGCTGAAGTGTTTATGAAATCCTATTTCCATTCACAATTTGAAGGTAATCCTGTACTTCAATACAACTAATTCTGACACATCTGAGCACTTCAGTTATGAAAAACTAATTTTTACAAATGAAAGTCAGAAAGAATTCAGATCACAACAAAAAATGCTAGGACAGAAGAAGGAACTGGCTTGTCACAAAATGGGCGACAATATTTCAGCCTACAATTTCAGAAGTTGAACGAAGCATCCAGAATATCCACACAGAGTAACAAAAAAAAAGATACAAACAACAAAATGTCATACATGCCTTAGCCCTGTAAGAATGAGATCCCCCTTGAAAGTTGATGACACCGTAAGCATCAGTAGGGGTCTGTTCCGTATGTTTTTCCACTGACCACTCCTCTATTTCCTGATTACTGTTTTCACCCAGCTTCACATCCGAGTATTTCATCGCCAGACTCGCAGTAAAACAAGCATGTTGTCTGACCAAGCGGCCACAGCAGCACCTGCACCCAACCACACCATGCACAACACTTCAGTAAATGCTATTATTAGAAAATAAAATATAGACAGACTTTTGCCTATAACAGAAATAGATTAGATTTAGAAAGTAAAGATTCTAAATATTAGAAAAACCTGTTTTCCAGAGCAAGCCTTGTTGCCATAAATATTTATGGTAACAAGTAATTACAATACATATTATTATGCAAATTATTGAAGCTCACTGAGATAGCAAGCTGGAGGCCAGAAAGAACTGATTCTTTGAAGTGAAATAATTTATATCATATTCATAAATTTGTGATCTACATATTGCAGACAGTTCTTTAAACATTAGTTAAATTTATTTTATATCTAGCCTGTCACCAACTTGTCATTCACAATATTGATCAAAACTTTTAAAAACCCTGTTATGAAAGCACTTATTTAATGGGGAAATATTCATAAATATTTTAATTACAAAGAACTCTTACCTGACAAGTTGCTGACAAATCTGACATCCTGGAAGGCATCTGTAGAAAATATTTAAAGATGTGAGTTAAGTTCAATTTCAAGGGCAGGGGAAAGAGGGACACAGATGGGATGGGACACACGACCATTCACACCACTTTATGTGCTGACAGAAACATTGCTGAACAAAAGAGAACTCCAATAAATGGAAAAACATGATGCCTAAATTTGTCCATTTTCAACATTGTAACTTGTCTGTATGTTTTACAGTAGTGTCTTTACATACAGTTCATTATGTAATTTCTCTCATCTTCCATCTTAAACATTTTCCATGTTTTCCTGCTAACAGCTTTCTTAACATCTAAAATTAGCATGGCAGATAAATTTGTATCACTGCTTTCATAAGTAGCTGTTAACCAATTATGGTTAAGAACCAGCATGCAAAAGTGTACAAATACAAATGTCAGACAGAAGTCTTCAATTTTACACAGACTTTGTGCAGAAACAATTTTTAAATTTTGTCTGCTGTAAAAGTTACAATGCTATAAATCATTTATGCTTTTAATACTGACCTGTAGCTTTAGATCTTCTCTAAAAATTATAATTGTCTATACTAAAAGCTAAATATTATCAACACATACCAAATAATCCTGTCTACATTTGATTCATTTATGCATAACTCACAAACAACAGTGAGCAATTCACCAACAACAGGAGGTGATTTTTAGAAACTGAAGGGCAGAACCTGGTGGGAAAGTTTTTAAGTCCCTTGTAAGCTACAAACAGGTTAAAGTAAATGGGCAAGTGCTGAAGACCATTTTGTTCCGTGTTAAATGCTCTGGAAATTTTAACAGCTTCCTAATTACTCAGTTTGCATTTGCAAATTTTCCATGTTCTACAATCATGGCTATAAATTCTAAAAGCTACTCGTGTCACATGGTTTCAAGGAAGGTGGTGAATTATTTACAATAACTTGAAATTTCTACAGCATTTACTTAGTTCTTTTTCTGTTTGAAAACAAGGTTCTTAAATGAAAAATAACACTCTGCCCCAACAGAACAAAAGAGATTCATAAGGTTTCTCAGCTGCTCTCAAATATATGAAGCTTAAAAATCTTGATCCTGAAAGCATGAACTCAAAGACAGTATTTCTTACAGACAAAGCAGTTAATCCAACACTCTTCACAATAATGACTTTAATTTTAAAGAGCAGCAATGAGTTCTTGCATCATTTCACATTTACCTGTGGGGGTCTTTTGAACTTGGTATAATGTACACACACTCCCTCTTGGTGAAAGTATTTTCTATCCAGGATTTCTGGGACTGAAAAAAAAAAGCATAACAGCATTATAAAATACAAATCATAAGCCCTTGCAATGAAAATGCTTCTTAAGGAACCAAGAGTTAGAATATGAGGGGTTTGCTGTCTCAAAAACCTTTAAACCATATTTGACCCTATAAAAACATCTCACATCTCTCCACAAGATAATCAGAATCATTATGTAACTTATACACAATTCCCTTAAAATCCAAAGCAATATTTTTCAAAGCTAACATTCAAATAGCAAAAACTTTTTATATGCAAATAAAGAGGTACCAAAAAAAAAAAAAAAACATACACAAGTGACCTATCTTGCTAAGAAAAATAATCAGTTCATTTTTTTAAATTAAATGCACTACACTGAGATAACAGCAATGTCCTCTTTTCCCCTCTTCAGTAAAGTAAAATTTTAATCTTGAAATTGTGGGTTAGGAAGCTTTCTAACAGCACTGGCAATCTTTTCTAGTAGCAATAAATAACCTTCTTTCTTCATCAAAATACTTTTCATTTCAGTAAACAAAATTAATTGGCATCTCTGAACTGTGTTTTAAGCTTAGACTTGAAACATGCTCTGAAACATGAAATCAAGGATGTTCACTACTTCAAATGCTTCCCTATTCAAATAATTGGACATGGATTTCATTTCAGTTGCTTTAAACAACCACATTAACATTTATCTTACATGATAATCTCAAGATTACATGCTAAACAATATCCTAACGTAAAACATCTACGTCAAGTTTCAGCAATACATTGGGAAAGGAACTCAGACATGATTTTTAGTAATTAAAAACATGAAAAATCTTGGAATGCTAATTTGCATGTTTTGCAATATTGCTTTAAATCCTTATTAAAATTACATTAAAATTACTTCATTGCTAACAGCAATGTTCTACATTTATGTTAGAAAACTTTGATCAATTTCATACCTGTTTTATTTTACAATAAGGGGAAAAAAGACTGACAGATATTATTCATAGGTATCTGAGCAGTAGTTTGTAGAAGCTATGAAGCAATTAGGACTTTTTTTTTCAGGTCTATTACAAGAGAAGATTCAGTGACGATAGATATGTTTTTTGCTCACTGTAGCTTCATTAGTTTAAGATAATACAGAGAAATATTACAAGAATGTACCAGCTAGTTTTAATATAGGTCCCTGGAAAACAGCTCCTTCACTGCCCACCCTCTATCAAAACATTTCCCAGACTCAGCAGATCTTTCCCACATTATTCATCACGATTGCCTTCCAATATTTTGTTTTAGTGAATTTGACTATGAATCTGACAACACAGCAAAAAACTGCTGCTCCAGATTCTGTCTTCACATTCAGAAGACCACCAGTCTGTTCCAAGGAGGAGGGAATGATGCAGGGTAAAGGCACTTCCTGGGACAGAAAGAAGGAGAAAGAGATGCACAACCAACCGGGAAGAATCATGACAGGGAAAAACAGCTGTAAACAACAGAATGAGCACTAATACAATGTATTTTACATTTAAATGAATACTTTAAACACCTGGAATATAACCAAGGTCATTCTTTGCTACTGTTCTACCTCCTTTCCCTATCCATAGGAATACTGTTGCAAAACAGAAAGAAGGCCAAGCAAGGGAAAAGCAGGATATTAGACATTATATGCAAACACGGTGTTATGAAGGATTCCATTACATTTATGTTGCTTTTCCTACTTTTTGTTTGTTGTGAGGGTTTTTTGGTGTCTTTTTTTCCCCTTCTCCTTTGAACCACATCAAAGTGACTGACCCATAAGAGATCTCTTCCTCTGCTGTCCTCAACATTCATCTCAGTTCTTTGGTAAGAAAAGAGAAGAGCATCACCTTCCACACAGGACCTTTCCTAGGACACCTGTGCCTTACACAAGTTGGGCTTACTTTCTTCTCTACCTTTCTCAGATGATTAGCAGTGCTATAAATGTGTACATGTACATTTATATATTCCTCCTCTCATAATTTTTCTTCACACAATCCTTAGCCCTTGTGACGTGAAACCCAGTTCTGGAAGCTGCTTTCTGCTTGTCCAAGTCCCCACTCTTTACATGGGTATTTCTGTACTTCATTTCCTTAAAACCGAGCTTTGCTTTAAAGCTGCAGTAGTTTAAGCTCATATATGAACTCTGCAGATCCTCCAGAATATAAAAAGATAAAGAAGAGTAATTTAGTACTTAGATGTTTTAGCCAGCTGGCTAAAACCATACCTTCAAGCAAGATATCTTAGGCATAACATGCTAGATGTTAAAATCCAAAGAATATAAACCACAAGCAATTGCGTCAATTGCTCCACACAATATTGTTTTATTATTAAGTGGTGATCAAAGCTGGGGACAAGGAACAATGTGCAACACCACTTTTCATAATATACAGTTCTGAAAATAAAAAAAAAATTAAAAACCCACAAAACAACCAACCATTTGTTAATTTTTCTCTTGAAGAATGTAGTTTTAACCACTTGTCAAGGATTTCTCTCTGTTCTTCAGCAGTGAAAATACTTTCAGTACAGCACTACTACATCTGTGCTGTTTATGTAAAGGAGGCTCTAAAACGTTATTGAAACATACTTGGAACTTGTCATTTGGTAAAATTAGACTCTCTGCAGAAGCATGCCTGTATGCATGCAATCTCTTTATTGCAAGAGATTTTATACAGGATTTGCTAATTACAGGGTCTTGTTTTCTGTTGAGAGGGAAAGAGAAAAAAAGAAAAGAAAATACAAACCAAGAAGAGAAGAGTTAGTGAGAGACACTTCTCATAAAGAGGTAAAAATCACATAAAAAATATGGGATGTATTGCCCTCTGTGTAAATAAGAACTATTATTACATAATGTTCCTGTGATGACCAGAAACAGGAAGATGACATGAGGACACTGCTAAGGATGCATTAGTTGCAGCAATTACCTCTAAGAAATACTTCCTTATCAGCTAAAGATTAAGTTAAAATACGAGATCAAGTGAGAAGTCCAAAATCAATATGTGAGTTATCAGACTGTTTCAGAAAAATTGCCTACTCTTCTTAAAGCTTTTCATTATCTCTACAGGATACAAAAGTGCACCTCTCAAACTCTGCTTCCAGTAATGGGTGACCCCTGCTGAGTGCTCTGTTTTCCCAGTGTATTTTTAGAAGTTGTACTTTACACCATAGTTATGGGCAACACGGGCCAGGGGCCGTTTAGCAAAAAGCACAAGTAATATCAACTTATAGTGAGCTATTTTACAACTGCTTATTTTCTTTTCTTTCAAAATTGTACTTATGGAAAAACCCTTACCTTTCAAAGTTCTCTCCTGTGCATTTTTTATCTCTCAAGCTAAATAAAAGTTAAGATGTATAAGAAAAATTTTAATACAATTAGTGTTACTCCGGAACTACCTTCACTTTTTCCTATGGGTGAGTTACCTACAGAAATTTCACCACATTAAGACCTCTGAGCAATCAGTGTTGGCAGGACCTCGTCTACACACAAAATAATCCCTAACTTTTACTTTTTGGAAGGTGTACTACAGTTCCTACTAACTCCTCATCCCCAAGTGGCTCAGACTTTAAGCTGTAGACGGTTACACAAGAGATTCTGGTTGCACTGACTTCTGAGCAGACACTGTGTCTTTCAGTACTTCTGAAAGAACTTCAAGAAGCAAAAAGCACATAGATTTGATTCAATAATCTAGAAGATATATAGTCACCCTGGGATCATGATTAAAGGAAATACTTTATACTATATCAAATAAATAAAAGTCCTCTCTTCACAGTTTCACAAATGCTGAAATAATTTTAATTGCCATTTGAAACAAAACTTAACACAAACATTTGCTGAACTACAAGTTCAAGAGAATGTGCCCAACTACTTCTGAGTTCTGGAAGTATATAAATCTCAAGATAATCCCATGGCCTTTCACAGCAGCTGGAAGTTTGACCATAGCCATTTTAGTATTAGTTGATTTTGATTCAGCAATAGCTTTAGCACTCCAAAGCCCTGATAACAGAAATTATCTAAGCGTTTCTGCTCTAGATGCAGATGTTACCTTTACTGAAATTCATAATGGATAACTTTAGCAAGGCTCTTCGTACCAAAATCTATAATTTAAGGTTCTGCATATAGCAGGTTACAGAAAAAAAAAAAAAAAAAAAGAGAAAAAAAAAGTACACAATCACCAAAGTACAATATGAAATCAGGTCTCAGGAAAAAAACAACAACCACTCCCCCCTTCAGCTCACTTAAGTGTTTCTAAGAGCCCCTCATTCAACACACTAAAATAAGAAGACAATTAAGTTTAGCAGGGCAGCAATCGGTGCACAGTAGTATGGCAAAAGCTTATCAAACTTGTGAAATGCTCCAAGTTTACCGAACAAACTTGGTCTGAATTATTTTCTCTATAGAAAGTAAGCCTGACTGCTCAGCAAGATCCCAAAATGACTCGTGTGATTTTCAATAACAAAAATATGTCAGGCATAAATACATTGTATCACTGACCATCCTGAAGTTTTTCATGTACAAAGGGATGCCGTTTATTCTTTCTACTCTTTTGTGATACTGTATACTGCTGGTAGCTCAGGAGTTCCAATATTTACAGTAAGTTACAATATTGTAACAGTATTTGTTACAAAACTAAAATCTAACTTGTCCCAAATATATCACTCTGGAGGCTGCAACAGTGCACACAACCCACAGGTCTGCTGACAATTTATGTACGAACTTGACCTGCTGAATCAGGAAACCAATCTGGACTAAAGAATAATTTTCCAAACTGCGACCTCTGTGGAAGGTTGATAGTGGAGATTTCAGTCACTGATTGCACAGACCTGAGTTTCAAATTTAGAAGTCATATCAATTTTCTACACCATCTCATATTTCCTCTTTTAAAACTTTGCTTACACCGTACAGCAGTTCAATACATGCAATACTTTTTAAAGGAACAGATCTTTCACTTTTATTTGTCCTTTATGTAAAAATCAATATAGACTCTATAGTCTTTCTCCATCACCTCAAATTTTCCAAAAAGTTTATTTTCCATCTGAACAAAAGAGAACACATGGAAGGTTTCAGCAAGCCTGAAAACAAGAAGATACACTGGCAACTCTGCAACAGAAATAGTGGTGCTAGCACGGCTGCAGAAGAGTCGTATCTGTCTAGGTCACAGCCAACAAGATAAATTTCAAAACATTTCTGAGACATTCTGTACCAAGAGCGTCCTTTAGCTTGTCTATTCAAGGAAATGTCCACTGACAATGTTCCAACTTGAAGTTACTGTTCTTATATAACTACAAATGCTGCACACGCTCTTTTTGTGATTTACCAGAGGATCTCTTATCTGAGAAACCCACTCCAACAGCTGAACACGTGCTACACCATGGGACTGACCTGTGATCCCTGCCCAGACAACTAACCCCTGGCCCAGCACTGGGCTCCTGGGGCTATAGCTGAAAGGCACAAATTCCAGACAAACCTCATAAAGCCTCATGCTTTTATGCTCGATACATTAAATAAAACCATATAAAGCCAAATAACTGTGATAAATACAATATCCAACTAATTTAGCACATATCAAGGAGTTTGGAATTCATAAAGCTCCCTGTGGGAAGAGGTGCCATAAATAAAATGCATGCTAGTTCTCATTGCAAAGATTTCCAGCAGGCACTTCAAACCCTTAAAGCACTGAGCACCACACTGCAGGCAAAGCACCTGGACTTGTTCTTAGCACAAATTAACTGAATGATACCAAAAATGTGCATCACAGGATGAGCTGAGTAACTAAGCCATTGTGTATGGGGTGGAGAGTTATCTAAAAGACAGTTATGTCTCTCTACCAAAGAAAATACTTCCAATTTTGTATTAAAAAACTAGTAGAGCATAAAACTTAGTTCCTTAAGGAAACATTTGTTATTTGAGGAAAGTCTTCAAAACTTCAGCTAGCTTTAAGTAAATCAGCAGATGGGAAGAAAAAAAAGAAAAAGTTAGGTAGTTTGATGCCATGTATTTGCTAATGTTTGTTTTAAACTCCTGGCTCCAGCAAACCCCAGGCATTTAATTTACTTGCTTTCCCTTCAATTTAGAATTACATATTTCTGTAATTTCTGTTTGGGTGGGTTTTTTTGTTTTCTTTTGTTCTTTAAAAGGGGGAGGGGAACAAAACATTTAGCCAGCTAGTACTATGAACTATATTTAAAAGAGTCTTTGATGAAGAATGACAGTGTTGTCTGACCACAGAATGCACAAAACACCTACAGAATTTGTTTCTCAATCAGTAACTACAGTATCAGTCAACCTCACCAATATTTTGTACTAACTTCTACAAAAGGTATGGATATGTGAAGTACTAGAAAGACAAATAGGTTCAAATATTGCCACAATGCCAAAAGATACTTATACAGTGCTTTAATGTATCCCTCTGAAGTATGTCAGTCTAAATGAGAAGGACTGTGCTTTAATCTTAACTGTTGTTTAATCCAGTACATATGAAAATATCGGTGCAAGGATATTTTACCTGCTGCCTCCATCAGGAGTAATTCATTATTATTCTGTAACAACTACCTGCCTCATCTACAAGAAAAAGTTGGTTCATTTATCTCTTTTTCCCAAATGCATTGGGGCATCTCTTTGTCACAGAATGTCACCAACTCGGACGCAGACAGACCCATCATGAACGACAGGTGTCTCTGCTATGCTGAAGATCCTGTTCTGAGCAGAGCAGTTCACCTGACTTCACTTGACCCATAAGAAACCAAACAGCTCCAGTTTTCTGGATTGAAAGACTTCTCTAGTGAAAATATTGCCACAGCCCTGAAAATACACTGCTTGAGAGCAAAAAAATTACCGGTTTTATTTTAAATAAAAAACTGTTGAAGCGGTGAAGGGAAAAGGGCAGTCAGAGAAAGCCTTCTGTCGATTCTCCTGCTCACAGGAAGGAAACCTCAAATGAGCCGCCAGACAAGATAGGAATCTTCATCTCAATGGCTCCCTTAGTGCTGAAAACAAACCTTCAACAACCCTATTCTTTATTAAACTGTTCAGGAGATTTGCTCTGAACAGATTTCACAGCAATCCAGGTCTCTAACAGAGTAGCTATTGTTTCATCAAGTTCTTCTCTGACGTAACAAAGCCACCACAGAACTTGCCGAGCCCACGTGCAGGTCTGGATGCAAAGAGTAACTGGGATTTGTCAAAAAGGGATTTTTACAGTTCTCTCAAACTTTATGAAAATTATTCCAATCTGCTATTTGAAGAACAGGCTGATTCTGTGAGAATTATTTCACCATGTAATTACAAAGTATATAATTCAGTAGCTTGGGGAAATTTTTTTTGCAGATTCATTTAATTCAGAATACCCTAAATTGATGTACAGAATTTAGCATTATGAAGTCATTACTTTTAACCCTGACACACCAGAAAAAAACCCACAGACCTAATATTTGTGGAATATTTTTATTACATTCAACCTCAATTCACTTTACCCATATTATTGGGAAAGCTATCTTCTAACTGCAATACAGGTCTTTCAGTGGGAAACTCAGAGTAAATGCAGCACATTTTTAAATAAATTTGTTTAACAGGTGAAGGTGCAGGCTGTTCTGCAGTTAGACCAGCCATAAAATTACTCCTCTTTTTTAGAAACTATTAAATCTTAATTAAAATCTTAAAATGCATACACCATTCATAAAGGGCATACAAGAAATATTAACATTTACCTTGAAAACATTTCATAGCTGATTCTAAAGTAAGAGTTCAGGTTACAACAGAATAAACCATCAGCTGATTTCAGAAGACACGCGCACACTGGTGGAATTTTGAACTGGCTTTTTCTCAGCTGATATAACAATAAACACCTTCAGAGTAAAATGTCCAATTATAACAGAAACAGTAATTAAACTTGCCAAAACCAGAGGCTCCCTGAGACTGTGTCAGCAGAGCAGATGGCACTGCTGCTCCTGAACATGCCTTCAGAAAAGCCAAGGGGGAGCAGAGAGAGAAACATATTTTGATTTTTATTTCCCAACAACTTTCATGGACAGAAGTTGGACTTTTGGTAGGAAAAGGAAAACACAGCAGAAGGTAAACCAGTGTCATTGCTGTAAATTGGAGTAAGTAAATTAGTTTTAAAAGAGTTTATGTTTGCAATCCTCCCAACTAATGAAATACCAAGCTAAAAAATTTTAGCCCTGCTAAAGAACGTATAAATTACTTCCTGTGAGCTCACAGACCAGAAACTGTATTTCAAAACATATACCAAAGTTATGACCTAGAAGCAATAAACCACTGAGCTTTCAAAGGAGAAGAAAAAATAATTCTTTACTTCCCAAAATTTACAATAACAGATGAAAGAAAAGAACAGAAAGGGAGCATGTGGTAGTAAGAGCAGGGAAAATATAGCTACAGTTTTTCAGTTACCTCTGTTTTACCTCTTAATATCCACTTTGTTCAAATGAGATTAAAAAACTGGGGAAAAAAAAAATGCATGGCAAAAGTACATAGGAATGTTTTCAAGCCTGTCATACAGTGCCCTCTTCTTTCTGATAGGTTTCCTTATTTAAAATCCATTTTTAGTTATGTTGCATGACCCATATAAACCAACGCCAAATCTCTCACATTTTTAAACACACAGCCTACTTTTCCTTACCTACAGTGATACAATTGTATAGTCTGCATCCTCCTTACCTCTGTCAGCACCAATGATTTACCTGCAGCCTGCAGTCGTTCTGATGTTACATTGATACAGATTGCAAGCCTACACACACACTCCTAAATAAGCCCAGCAGGAAGGTAGAGTCAGCATTCCTACTCACCAGCATGCACAGAACGGTGCCAAGCCTTTTTAAGTGGGTCAAAGCATTTCTGTGGGGATGAAGGATGGCCACTCTCCCTGGTCCTTTCCACAGGGACCCATGGGACACACTGCGCTGGCTGCTGAAGGCTCTGCACTTCCTGGCTCACCAGATTTACTCCACATGAAAGTATTAGTTTGGTTCATACCTCACATTTCTGGCAAGTGCAGGGCTTACCTTGCACGTGCCAGAGAGGCTGTACAGACTCAGGATAAACTCAGGATTTATTTTTGGAAGGAATGAGGCCTGGGACAAACTTTTGGAAGTAAAACAACTCGCATGGCCTGGATCTGGTGTCTGTCCTCCTCAAGCAACCTCCAGTTCCTTCCCCATCATACAGCGAACAGAAGTCTGAGATGCAAGACACAAGTTAGTGGTAGCCACCTCTGGAAATACAGTAGTAGGAAAAGGCTCATGGACCAGTCAAATAATTAATCCTGCCCTCAATCTGCTTCCAATTTGTTGCCAGATGAAGAAAGCTCAGCTCTGGCAGCTGCTATTCAGAGGCAGCAAACAGGCTGCACACTCCTTCCCCTGATGCAAAGGATGTATTTCATTGCTATTTGAACGGCAGGTTTAGGGGAGGTCCTCCCTCTCTGCTTCATGAAGGTGCATGAACATCTGATTAATGCCGTAGGTGCTGAAGCACATTACAGCTGCAAAAGTGAACTGCAAGGGTGGATGCTGTTTGTCTTGCTCTACCACTTTCTTAGTCTGTTCATTTTACAGATCTGACTTATTTTTCATGTCGTACAAAGAAATACACTTCTCTATCATCACAGCAAAGATTTTGGTGCCTGTTGACTTAAGTAGGCTATTATTAACTCACTAGAGCAATGGAAACTTGTTATCACTAAGGGATTTTTGACATAGCTGGCCTCAAACAACCCTTTGAATATATATATTTAAAAAAAAAAAAAACCAAACAAAAACTGATAAACTAGGAAGCCTTATGTCCACGTTAATTATCACAGATCAATAATATTTCTCTGAATAGCACGAGTGACAACAAAGAGCAAGAGAAGATACTAGTGGGCACATGAAATAGGTGACAGCATCAGATCACTGCTAAGGACATTTCACATAACTTATTTTTAGACACAGTATCAGGAAAAACAAATTCATTGTTATAATCAAAACTACCAACACTCCAAAAGAGGTCTGTCAGTAAACACACAGCCAAACACCCACATGAAATGGAGTTTTTGGAATTTTGGTTCGCTTTAGCAGTGAGTACTACTAAGAAAATAATTTTGTAGAAGTTATGCAAGTCAACTCAGAGCAGAAAATAAGTATTAGACTGGTTCCAGGCTAGTATTAAACTATCAGAAATGGAGCTGATGTGTGAAGGAGACACAAGTCAGTTATACATGCCCTGACTGCCTTCACATTCTTGCTAAGGAAAATATGGGCACCACTCACGGGCAGGACTGTGAAGGTGTGATGGGGTACATCATGTTAACTCCTGTTCTTTGTGTTGTCCCTGCCTGTGCACATGTGCACACCAGTGTGTCAGCAGTCGCCAGCTACAGAAGGAGAAGCAAACATTTTAGTCTGAGTTCTTGAGAGATTAGAATAGGATGGAGAAAGTAGGATGAGCTGGGATAAAAGCAAGCCAAAACAAGGATTTACTATAGTTCACCTGCTGTAGAATTACAAAGACTCAAGCATTTTTAACTACCACTAACAAAGAGCTACTGGATTCAGTTGCACTTGCACTGCCTGTCAAGACAAAGAACCAGCTCTCCTGTCACAGCAAAGCCCTCAGCTGCTCAGGAGTGCACAGACAACAGCCCTCATCTCAGGCCATAAGTAGCCTAACAGCATTCTAGAGACATCCATGCACCTAAACTCTTATCAGAAGATAAAGTTCCCCACTAAAACTATTCAAGTAGTTTCTGTTTACTCTAGAAAAGTGCAAAAAAGAAACCTAACTGGGTCTTTATTAAGGGAAATGCGAAAGCAGCTAATTACTGTCTCAAATAATATATAATGTTTATTTAGGCACTTTTAAGAATTTCCACCCTCAGTTCTTGAGGGGAACAAACAGTTGTTTGAGCTATTGATGCTTTTAGAGGCACACCTATATTAAACACCACATATTTAAATAATTACTCAGAAACTAAATATACTATTTTTAGAAATAAAGTAACCTTTTTTTGGCTTTTCGTGCTGTTTGGGTTTTTTTGTAGGGTGAGGGAAACAACTAATTAAATGGTACTGAGAGACCACAGCACAACTCACACTTGGAAAGTGTTTTCTATTTATGATAATTTCTTCCAGCATGCTCAATTCCAGTAAAACTCACCCATGCTGAGTGGTATGTGGCACAAAGGCCTGTCTAAGCTGTACTGGACTTACACCTGGGACAGCTTCCTCCCTGGCCTACTGGGAAAGGAGTGAAGACAATCACTCTAGAGAAACAAAAGACACCAGTAAAGGAGGTGGAGGTCCTGGCAAAGCCAAGAAACACAGGGGAAGTATTTGCTTTAACAGATGCAATTCTTCAAATTATAAAGTGAGAGTGCAGTCAGAGAAGACAAGCTGAGCAAGGACTACACCGCCCTCCCACCCATTCTCCTGCTTTTTCCCTCCCATCAGCAGTTGTGCACTCGCCCTTCGGGGTTGATTGGGATCCCTAAAAAAGCAGGTAGATTTGATGCCAGAACAAAGAGATTCAGATGCAAATTGGGCAGAAAACTAAAGCACATGAAAGGATCACATGGCCATAATCAGGGTGGGAACAAGGGAAGTAGGACATCCCCTTTTGTAGCAGGAATACAGTGGGTTGGCAAAACAGCTGAGCTGATCCAAGCATACTGTCAAGGTACCTCAAAATAATCCCCAAAAGCACATTGGCTCCAGGCATCCAGGAAAGCACTACAGATCTGTCATACCAAAAGATTTTTTTTTTGCACATGTATCCTGATGTTCAGGAAGCAAAGGAAGCTAAGACTGCATTTCTTTATTCCTCAGAGAGCTGCCAGGAACGTGTTGCCTAAGGTCACATTTTAGGTGAGCAGATACCCTGCATTTGAGAGTAGCATCCATTCTCATCTGGTACTGAAGATTTTTTTTCTACTTCATGGTATAATTAAAACCCAATTCCTAATACATTAATTATAAAGGGTTTTGCTTGTCCTACATGCAAGATCTTTACATTCGCTGGGGAAAAAACCTGAAAAATTCAGTAATGACACCCAAGAGGATAGTCAAAAAGACTAACCTTATCTCAGCAGTGCTAATTTTTCTACATCCTCTTTGCAGAGAGAAAAGAGCTGCTCTGAATCCCCCTCTGTCTCCCCTGAGCAAGCCTGGGGACTTGCTACCTAATTAGCTTTTGTGAATAATCCTCCCCCTCTCTGCAAAGTCCACCTGTATTCTGCAGATTGCCTACATGCATGTCACCAGAAAACATTTTCCGAGAACATGAAGACGGGATTTTTCTGATAGCAGATTTTCTACGGAAGAAAGCACAGCCCAAAGTTTATTGCATCATATTGTCCCAGAAAGTACTGTGATTATACAAGTACCAAATATTTCTCTTGTGGGCTACAAAACACGGAGCACAACCAGATGATCCATTCACACAGTGAATGACCCGTTTGTTAGCAGCCTTCATCACCACAGAACCTTCACCTGTAACACGAGCTGGCAGCCCAAACCAGGACAAGCATGAGGAGTGTTTTCCGCCCTCTTTCCCTATATAAGTAACATAAAAAGGCCACATTGTTTCATTAATGCATCTGAAACAATTCCAGAGAACTTAACAGTGAAGAGTCCCCTAGTTGCACAGAAAGCTGTTAAGATTTATGGGGGAAAACTGAATGCAGGCAAACCACGGGTTTTCTACAGCCGAAAATTAAAGAGGGATTTTTCTGCATAAGATTTTTATAAAAGAAACCAAGACTAAGACAGACCAATTGCTTAATGAGGCAAAGGCATAAATCCTCATCAAGAGTATTTCTGAAGCTGGCACAAATTAAAAGGACAAAGGTTAGTTAGGGAGGTATTTCTGCTTTTCAATGCCTCTGTCTGCAAAGCCACTTTAAGAGGCGTATGTCCATCCCAAGCTTCACATGGGTCAGCCTGCAGCATAACCCCATGAACATCTTCAGCAGCAGTTCCAGAGTCAGTAAACTAGAGTCTGAGAAATGAGGAGAGAGAGCCTCTTCCAACTAGTTCTGCATCCAGAGGCATTGCCACACCAGATGATGCTAAGCTCCTGGTAGGTTGTGTAGGATATTTGTCAGCTATGGGATCAGTGATTCATCACTCTTTCCCCAGTGCAAGATTACTACCATGAGAAGGAATTCCTTCAAGATCAATCTCTCTCAAACTTTGTGGCCAGAAGATCACCCTCAGCCATGTACTCTTCTAATGCCTTCAGCTGAAGTTTTATTAAATTTGCTGTTTAACAGAATTCTGCAAACTACAGAAAACACTGCAGCCAGTGAACACAAGAGAAACTGGTAAGACTCTGACATTTAAAACATCATTAACTGCACCTACTCTTGTAGATTAACTGATCTTTATAATTGAAGAGAAAGTTGATTAACAGTTCTGTAATTACACAACTGGTATTTTTAGTCTCCAATCATGTGTCACCTAAGCACATGCATAATTTAGCCTATCCAGGTGACTGAAGTTATGCCTGACTAAAGACTGGTGTGACCGCAGCAGCCACAGGGACAGGTTTGGAAAGCAAACAGCTTTTTCAGACTGGCTCTAGCCATGAACTAGAATGCAGCATTAAGCTCCCTACACAAAGCCAATCTACATGCAATTTTAACAATGTTGCACATCAGCATCACTGCCTTTGAACCTTGTCCACGTGGCTGCTGTGCTGAGCAGGCTCATTAGTAGAATACAGCTTTGGTCTCTCCTACCCCAAAGAAACAGGTTCAGCTTCCTGAGAAAGTTAAACAGGGATGGGAATACCACTAAAAAGCAAATAAGCAGCAAGTTAAGAACACAGAGAAAAAAAAATGAGCAAGATTTTGTTATGTGAGACGAGTTACCAGCAGTGAATCATTTGCCAACAGAAATTATGGAAGGGGTCAAACTCATCTTGATGCAGCTCAGTTCACAAAGACAGACTGGAGCACAGCACATCTGGTAAAAGCAAATGCTCTTGCATCTGTTAGCACACATTCAGAGCAGCAGGTCAGAAAAACATTCTCTGTAAACAAGAATTTAGGTACACTCAAGAATAGCCACTACGTGCCTGCAGTACAATTAGGCAAGGCCTACAATGCCATTTGGTTTATACATTGAAGAGGCTACAGAACCTGACTTGTGATGGCAGAGCTCCATCTGTGCCTGTGCACAACACAGAAAACGTGCACACACCCCAAACACTTACAACACTCACAGAGTAACCAAACACTTACTAATAGGATGGCACAAATCAGCTCTCAGGCACTGCAGAGCAAGCTTCCAATCCAGCTTCACAGCTCATGGCAAGTTTGGGGTGCCACGATCCCATTTTCCTAAGCCTCTGCACATGATCCCACCCTACCTCATACCAGCACCAACATTTATGCAGTCACACAGAAAGCCGATTCAGGGAAACAACCGACATAATAATCTGGGGAAAAAAAGGAGGTGATCAGAAGTTCATTCAGTTCAGATCCCCAAAATAGTGGCTGAGCATAGGGAGAAGCATAAAGGGACAAATGAAAGGGTGACAGCCAGAGTTTAGATGAGTTTAGACTGGATTACACCTTTAAGAAGGGTTTTGGCAGATGTGGAAACAAGTAGCAAAGGGCTTGAACAACAACTCATAACCTGAGATTATTACCCTGCAACACACACAGACGCATCTCAAGCACTCCAGGTCAGCCTGGAAATATATTGTCAATACAGTAACAGTGGGAACAACTGTGCTGCTAAATTATACAAGTTCTAAGAGTGCCCCAAGTCTAGAAGTTTTTAAGCAGTAAGTGCTTGTGGAATAGTTTTCCTAACAAAGCGCCTAGAAACTAATTTGCAGAAGGCAAAAATGTAGATTTATTTATTAAATTTAAATTTTAAGAGCCAAGTTTTTCAAGTCCCCATTTCACAAAAACTTGCGGCATTAGAGAAAAAACAAGCAGACATTTGGGCAAGAACCATCAGCCAGGAACACCTTGCCAAATTCCATCCAGCACAAGTCAGGGGACTACAAAGCGAAAACTCTTAGCAAAGGTGACAAGAATCAAGTAGATAAGATAAAGAAAATAAGTACTGCTTTGGGTAGAGGTAAGTGCGAACAAAGCATGGAACAGAATCTGGTATTCAATTACAAAAACCATTGTGCTGAGACTGACTGAGCTGTAACAGACACTTTCTCAGGCTTTGAGGATTACAGAGTTATGGTAAAAGACTGAACACCTAGATTAAACTAATTCAGAGCTGTAACTGAGAAAGTATTCTCAAGCAAGAATGCTTCAGTGTAACACAGCAAAAATATACCACAGTAATCATCCAAAAAGTTGCCAGCAAAGAATAAAAAAAAATTAAAATCAGAAAACCAGAACTTACTAGAAATATGCCAATTCTCAGAATCTGCAGCTTCTCTCTCTTTTTTTTTTTTTAAGTCTGCTTTGATTAGCAGTAAACAATTAAAGACAGAATCCAATAGCACCAGGAGTCATCCAGACCAGGCTTTGGGATCCATGACAGGAAACGAAAAGCTTGACCAGTCTGCCACAGACCTGTAAAGAGCTTCAATGCTTTCCAACTCAGAAACAAGTCTCACCCAATTCTTGCTGGTACAATTACTAGCAGGAAGTTTAGACATTGGTAAGATTCACATGTGCACAGTTTTCAGATGTAGACAAACTACAAGCACACATCTACACTCTTTGAAACTGTGTATTGGCTCTTTGTGGAACACATGATGGGCATCTAAACAAAATAAGCACTTCAAGCTGGACTGTATATGAATATAAACTACTGATCTCCATGGACAGTTTGAAGATGAAGGACCAATAAAGCTTCACAGAGGGTCTACAGTAGCTGTTTCTGAAGTTGGATGATCTGAAAACATCAGTTGTCCAACTACACACAACAGAGCACCAACTTGATTACTGAATCAGCCTCTAAAATCTTGATTTTGCAGCTGTAGAAAAATCAACAGATGCCCGCACACAAATCCTATGGCATCCTACTTCAGTTGAAATCAAATGAAATAACTATGGGTTGGGATATTAACTCAGCAACTGCACCTTTGCCATACCCACAGAGGGTGCAAACATTTCAGAGAATGTGACAACATAAAATGTATGAAACAGTTCAAATTAGAGTGAGATTGTAAGAGGCTTCAGGAAAAAACATATTGCTCTTAATAACATAAGTATTAAATAATCCATAACTGTGATGCAATTCTCAGGATTTAAAAAAAAAAAAAACAACAAACCAAAAACATATAGAAATTCCCATAATTGAGGTTTAATTCAAGCCTACCACTTCAGTAACATGTCACCTTATCTTTAGTTAAGGCGGAAAAAATGCGTAACTTATAAACCAAGTTTCAATGTGCTGTCAGTTTGGTGCCATACTTTAAATTCTCCTTGGCAATCAACAACCACATTTATCTTACAGACTAATCCTGTAACATCCTTATACCATATGCTGTCAAACCATTTGCCATAGTTCAATATTCTAATCCTTTCATAAGGCAGTTTTTCAGAACCATCAACACCACAATCAGCAATACAGTCATTTTTATTCCCCATATTTTCAACAGGTTCAACATTTTTGCTCAAATTTTGGGAAGGAAATGAAAATCCTATACATTTAAGGATAACAATGTTATTTATCCTAGTTGATCACAATTTTCTATTTCATTATACCATCATTAGTTCACTGGCCTTTCCTTCTGGATAGCACAGAGGAGTAAGAAATCTCTGCTCACCTAATAGCATTTAGACAACCTGTATTGTCCTTTCTTCCCTGCAAGAATTAGAGCAGCTGGGGGGGGAAAACAAACTCCAGCTGCACCTTGGGTCCAGCAAACCTGGTAGTTAAAGAAAGTGGCTCATGTCCCTGCTTTTAAATGGCCCACACTTGTTTGACATGCTAAGCAAAATACAGGTGTAAAGACTGAAAAGAACTCACCACTGCTCAAGGAAAACAGCATTCCTTCCATCAGTGGAGCAGCTGGGATGGAGACACCACTGCCCTGCTTGGGTCTGTGGAGCCACCCAGACAGAAGCAGAAGGTGGGGTGTGCTGCATCACACTGTTTAATGACTGGCTGCTATTGAACAGACAAGTCCCCTCCTGCACATCCCACCTCCCCTCCTGCACATCCCACCTCCCTTCCTGCACATCAGCAGTGGTTCCAAGGGGTTCCTGTGCTGAGCCAGGCCAGGGAGTGAAGCTTGCCAATACAAAGGTTTTGGGGGTTTACGTTTTCTGTTCCTTTTGTTAGATTAGCTTTCTATTACTTGAAATACAAAAACACCTACAATTTAAGCAAAGGAAAAGCCAAGCTTGCCATAATAAAAATAACAGAAACCCAAGATCAGGCGGATCATTTTCAGTACAGGTTGTATCATGATATATTAACATGACACCGTCACCTCTACATTCTCATTAGCTGAACAAAAGTGATGGGATTAAATCAAATAAAGGATAATAACAAGTCTGCAGAAACTACAATAGATGAAAAAGGTTTCAGGCCAGGGAACACAAAGACAGTGTGCAATAAATGTTCAAGTTTTACCACAGGTCAAGCGGACTATTTTTTGTAGAACCAATGAAGCACATAGACTCATTTGTCAGAGGCCACACCTATTTGTCAGTATCAGAGGCAAAAAGTGACATTTCTTGAATAATCTTATAAGTATCTTATCTAAATACACACAGAGAGTGTGATTATTCAGTAGCTTATTGGATGAAAAGTCAACTGCTGAAATTTCAGCCACTGAAGCTAAAATGGAATTATTCACAGAAACAAGAAACATCACCTTAAAAACAAAACTTTCAATCTGAAAATGGTTTGCCTTTAAAAAGAGAGACAAAGAAACAGAACTAATGTTACTTGTTTCAGCAAATTAACGTGGCACACAAATATTGTCTTGGTATTTTGAAGCATAAGCTACAATTTAAAAATCCATTCTCAATTCTTTAAAAACTGAAACTTCAAATTTGGGTTTATTTCAGACAATATGTTGACAGCACCAAAGGTGTCACTGCCAGTATAGTTATGTATGAAACTCCTAATTAGGCTAATCAGGGTCTTTCTGAAAAGAAAATCAACTTACTATGCAAAATTCTATCAAGAACACTGATTAGACTTTAAAAGCATCTCCCTTCACACACAGTTTCTGACAAGTCCTCTTAAAGATTTGTTTGCAACCTTACTGACACCACATTGCAAACCAATATGGCCAAACTACTATGTCATCATTATTATTTTGTTCAAAACAACATTGTTTTGTTCAGAAAATACTCATCTGTCATGACCATCCACAAGGACTGAATGGTTAATAGGAATGCACCTTATGAAGTGACATGAAGGAGCAGCATGAAAAGTTAGGTGTTGGCCCAAAGTTTCCAGGAAAAGGAAGCACAGCATGTGGCAAAGACAACCACGAGAAAAGAGAGGACTTTGGATGCTGTAGTCTGTCACCAGCAGAGCAGAGAAAGCAGGACTGATGTGGTAAGACAAAATAGAAATGTAGCAGGACTAGTTAGGCAGAGCCTCGAGGGACAAGAAAAGAAATAAAAGTTTAAAACACAATGGAGTAACTCCCTCCAAGATAACCCATGTGGGGCAGTAGATGATCTGATACAGTATCTTCAAATGTGAGTGAGATAACTGTCAAATGCAAGGTGATGTTTCAAGGTGCCTTTGTGTGGCAACCAAAAAAAAAAAAAAAATCAAAGTACAACATCAGGAAACTAAGGTATTAACAGTCCAAATCCAGCCTAAACAGCTCCACATGCACAAAGGTTTCACCCCCACACTTGAAACAGCAAAGTTGAGAATGGCCTCATACCAGAAGGCATGAAGGATGATCTAGCAGACACTTATCTCACCCACACAGACACATTTCAAAAAAAGACTGAACAGCCGGAATTGCCACATTGAACAACTTCACTCCTTAGAATAATTCCTGATTCAATGTTGGACACTGTCCAGCAATTATTCAAAGCTACTAAATAGTCATGGAGTAGTAGGGAAATTTTTAACAAAATGAACCTGCATAAAATGTCCTATATTCAACTCAGGCAAAACACCTGTTAAAGAGTGGTTTCAAAATATTTAGTAGATACACGGCAAACATAAAACATTGAAAAAATGTTACAATGACAGAAAAACTGCTGGGCCTCAAGTTTACAAATCTATGATGGCTAAAACCAATTTGTACATTTCCAGGCTATGTCAGCACCAAAAAACCCTCCAGAGCTAAATTAAAAAAAATTAAACCAAACAGAAAACCCCACTCTCCAAAACAAAAAACAAACAAACAAAAAAAAAACCAACATGAAATCACTTCAGTTGAGAAGAGCAAGTACCACACAAGTGGGAGATGCCAAGCACTCTTTCAATTCAGAACAGAAGGCTGCATTTTCAGCTTCTTCCTAGGGGAGTGCTGGATTTGCAGATTCTAGAAAAAGACAACCCACATTTCCACACAGTTCACAGATATACTCAGAAATGGAAGAACTGATGGGCACTAAATCCCTGTGGGCTGGAGCAAAATACCATGAAATAAAATACCATTATTTAAAATGAAACAAAGCACTTAACCAGGTGTTCAAACTGACCGTAGAAATCCACACTTAGGTTTTCAAAATTATTTGAAATCACTTGATGTGATGAATCACCCTAAATTCTCTAAGTACCAACTAAGGATAAAGAACTGAGCAGCAGCCAGAAGAAATAGCTGGAAATAAAACTGTGTTTCTTTATAGACGCTCACACATTGCTTTCTAAGTGTTTATATGCTCCCTTGCACATGACAACATGCAGAAACCAAAAAAACACACATTCACTAGGCGGAAAGATGAGAAGGGGAGAACTGCTGCAACCCAGAGAACACACAGCACACCACACCGTCATGACGGGCAGCGCAGCGCTCGGTCGGAGCACTACCCGGGCGCTGCTGTTCCCCGGCAGTGCGGTCCCTCGGCCGCGGGACTCGGCGCTGCCCGGGGCGCGGAAGGTGCCCGGGGGAGCGGCCGCGGCCCCCCCGGGGCAGAGTGGGGAGGGCGGCGGCGGCAGGAGCCTCGCCCGGCGGCGCGGGTCGGGTCGGGTCGCT
>VYXB01008938.1:578659-629748 GCA_013397135.1 Pachyramphus minor | reverse complement strand
CCCGGCCCCGCCGGCGCGGCACCCGAACACCCTCACCATTCTCCTCAGGGCCGGGCTGGGTCTCGGCGCCGACTCTGGTTCTCCTCTCGCCGGGCAGCTCCTGCTCGTGGTTCGGCGTCGGCGGTGGCGGGGCCTGTCTCCATCTATCGGGGCTGGGCTCGGCGGCAGCGGAGCGCTGGGTGGGGAGCGGCCGGGAGAGGACGGCGCACGGGGGGCGAAGGGAGGCGCGGGGTGCGGAGGACGGCGCTGGTGCGGCTCCACACCGGGACCCAGGGCTGGCGGCGGTCTCGGCCCGGCGCCTCTTTCTCATAATTGTGCGACTCGGCCGGTGGAGGAGCCGCGGCGCTGCCGCGTCAGCGCGCACCGCCCCCGGGGGAGGAGGGGGCGGCCGGGGCGGTGCTGCCCGGCCGGGAGGGGAGCGGGTGTCTCGGCCCCTCCGCACGGCAGGGGAGCCCCGAGATGCCCCGGAAAAGGTGGCAGTGGCTGCCAGTGGGCAGCGGCCGTGCTGGGGAGGTAACGGCGGAGATGTTAGAAACGGACCTTCCCGGGGCAGGAACCCGCCGGGCTGGGACCGCGCGGCTCAGAGGTGGCGGCTCCGCGCCCCACAACCTCCGCGAAGCCGTGGGCCCCGCATCGGGCTGCACGGCTGCCCCGAGGGCAGGGACCGGGGCTCCGCTTCCCGGTATCGAGGTGTCACCTCAGACCGGGCACGGTCACATCCCCGCCGGCTGCTGCCTCCGGAAAAGGACGGGCGTTATTCCTTATTTGAGCTACAGAACATGTGTTAGTTCAGATTCGTTCACCAGCCCTGCTTACACATGGCAGTGCCCGAATCCTGTAACCGAGCTGAGCGAAACTGAAGGAGGATTCGTTTTGCAGGGAAAAAGGTGGATGCATTTCTTCCACTTCAATCAACTCAGTTCCCAGTTTACATTAGGAACTGCCCAGGGCAGGAACTTTGTCTTCTTTTGTCCCTATATGCAATCTGCAAACTTCGAGAATCGGTACCACGAACAAAAGGGCTCATACAATAATTTCTACAACACGTGTCATTATATATCTTTTGCAACAAAATTTATGCTACAGTAAACAGCATTTGTAAGGGAAGAAAGATTAATTGTGGCTCTAATTATTTGTGTTCCCTAAATGTAAAAAATAAGGATGTCCTAGAAAAATCTCACATCTAAAATACATATCTAATATTAAGTCATTTTTTATTTAAGACATATGCACTTCAATAGTTCAGTGTTTCCTTCACAATGAAAAGTGAGTTAAATCTGGCACAGATTTTCAAAATGCCATAGCCATACAAGAATAGTAATTCTGTTTAAACTCCATTCAAACATTCAAATTAATTTAAAACATTTGATTTTTCATTGTCAGGTCTGATCATTTGTCAGCTCTCGTGAGTTGTTGAACCAATCTGTCTCCCCTTGCTGCAAAATGCCAACATTAATTCTGCCACAGTGTTGGGCTGAGCTGAGAGTGTGTGCTCACACCTGAACTATGGGCTTGTGCATCACAAGTTAACAGGGCTCTGCTCATACAGCCAAAAACTCATGAGCCACAGCACAACAGAAGACAGAAACAGTCTCTTAAGAGCCTGAGTGTTGGTAGACTACCAAATTCATTAGACACACTCCAATTATAAGACAGGGATGATCAAAAACCAAACCAAACTTAAAAAAAAAAAAAAAAAAGGCAGCAGAAAGGGCAGATGCAAGTTGAAACAGAACTGTAGATAACAAGAAACAAAACGTCTTCACATTAACAACCATTTAAGCAGGGCAAGTCCAGTTGTAAATTCTGGTATTGGGACACCTTTGCTGCAAAACAATAGGTGCAAATTTGAGAAGACCCAGCACCTGGGGCATGCAGCTCACATTAGGGTGTTGCTGCAGGGAGTTCCTCAGCTGCAGGGGAGCTCCTAATGCTTGTTTTAACTTCTGAGGAATTCGTGCTATTTTACATAGATATGAAAATTAAGTTCTTAGGAGTCTCAATTTTCATAGAATAGGAAAATTTGGCTTTTCCAGGAAAAAGTTAAATTAGTTCTGAATATAAGATCACACAACAAACAGGCTACATTTACTCTCTTACTGCAAGAGAAGTTTCAAGCCTGCTGATCTGCAGCTACTTGTTCCTGCCTGGATTCCCAGTGCTAGTTCTTGGCTTAGAGAGCAGGAACAGAAGGAGCAGTGGAAGCCCAGTAAATTTTTTTTGGATATGATTCAAGAACTTTCCAAAGGAAATCAGAGAAAGTGGGGGATTTCAGAATTCCTCGGTTAACACCATAAAGCATTTCTGAGAAATTACCCCATTCCTGCTTCTTCTCTTCCTCTTCTTCCCTTTCTAATTCATTAATTATCTAAAGTCCACATTCCACATTAAGTTAATGAGCAAATTCTTCTACATGTAGATCCTCCATCTCATCTCAATCTTACAGCAATATTTGGGCTATACTGGTTATCATGTTGGCCTCTAAATTTCATATTTGTAAACCCAAGAACTAGAAAGAGCAAGGAAATTAGGAAAAAGTAGCTGAAGACCAGCTTGAACAGGAATCTTCTCTTGGACAAGCTGTTATTTTAGGAGAATCACAGAGTCAGCTACATTGGAAAAGACCTCTGAGGTCACCAAGTCCCATGCTTGTGTTTAGGAATTTCTTTTTTTTTTTTTCCCTGTTGATCCTGCAAAACTGTAGAGAGATTGACATCAAATCATTTGAGAGTTCAACTGTGAAAAGCTTAGATGCATAGAGAGCATATTTGTTTCACTGGAACAGCTTGTGATGAAAATGAAAGGAAAATGAGTCATCAACATCCTCTGCCTCATGCTGTCTGGGGGAGCACCAGCTTCAGAGTGTTGGGAAGGGGGGCAGGACACAGTGCTACAGTGACATACATCCCTGTGACCTGGCACGTGGCCTAAGGAAGTCACCTTGGGTCCTCTTATTACGTGGATCAGCCATATAGAACACAGCTTGATTTGACCCTAAGCTAGAGGAGTTAGTCATCCAAAAGTGAATCCTTGTACATTCAGATGTTAAATCTTGTGAATCACTGTACCTCAGCCTTAGAGGGATGAGCAGTAGGACAAATATTTGCTACTTGTCACACTAAGTGTTACCTTTCAATCACACCAATAGTCAACTCGAAATTCCTCTGATATCTCCTTCCAAATCAACAGCTGTCGGCTGTGAATGACAAGGAAATAATGAAGCATTATTTTATACCTCATTGCATTTAAAGACCTTTGACCTGAAGGAAGCTTCTGCTATCTCAAATTGAATATAACTGGTTTAAACAAAACTCCTTTTGTTATGTTGTTCCTGTATCTCACTTTTGTATCTCAAATTAAGCTACCAGTCTGTCCTTGACATCTTATGTTGAGTTTGTTATGTAATCATAACCAGCACTAGTAAAATTTGTGATGTCAGCCTTAATAGGTTCTACATGGTATTAAACCAGCTGTAACTGGATCACACTGTAAGTGCTAAAGGATGAGAAACCTCTCTAAGGAAGCCCTTATCTCAATATTGCAATACCCAGTAGCCAGGATACTGCTGTTTCATTACTCACTCACCCTCACATAGATGAACTACTGACTCATGCACAGAAAAAAAAAATACAGCATTCCTCTTGATGACAAATTAAATGAGTTACCATTAAATGAATGTAACCTTGGTTTTAACTTCATTTGATTCTATAAAAAGTTTTATCACATATGTGCTGCTATTCTGCGGTTATTCAAAATAAGTGCTGAAATTGAAGTAGTTAAATCAGCCACAAATGGCAACTGATAAGGAGATCTAGTTAATATCCTACTTAAGGTCAAACAGATTCTGTGTAGGAAACCCTTTTTTGTCCCTTCCTGAAGTAATCTGTGGCAGAAAAGAGTTATAATTGGTTAACATTTAATATTTTTTAAGCAGGAGTGAATTGTCCCAAATGTGTTTTTTTTTTTCCTTTGGACGCAGGTTTGTCTGTTTCTGATTTATCCAGGTAAATCAGCTGTTCAGCTACAGCTACAGTGGCAACTCAGCAGTTTACATTCTGACTGCTGCTCCTGAAAAACGGAAGATACCTTTCTTTCTTCCACATGAAAGTTCAAAGTTTCTCAAGTCGGGGAAAAAAAACCTACTACCACAGGCTAATGGGAAGTCTTAAGTCCCCTCCATTATTTGTGAAAAGTTTTTCTAGTTCTGCTGTTGCTGACTTTTTGTGAAAACAGTTTGTCCAATACCAAATAACGTTACAAACATGAAACTTCATAGCAAAAAACACACTGTTTCAAAATGGGATTAAGTAGAAACAGCCTATTGCTGTTAGTCACAACACTTATGAAATAACCTAAAAGGAGGAGGAGGCTTTTTGCCACTGATGCTAGCGAAAATAAAACTTTAAAAATGTGTAACTTCACAGTTTTTCAACTACTTAGTAATTACTGTGTTGGTATGTGGTACACTCCAGAGTCACATATCTTCTGAAGATGTCCCAAAGGTTTAGTAATCTTTTTGCATTATACCAAGGTTTTGAAGTCAAAAAGTAGTTAGCCTGAGCCATGTGTTACTTTAACAGCTAAGAAGGTGTATTCCCTCAAAAGAAACAACTGTCTTAGCTCCACATTTAAGAAATAGACCATAAAATCCAGGGTAAATTCAAGATACACCAGGAGAAAAATGTACAAAAATTAATTTTGCATATTTAACAGTCATAAAACAAATTATCCCCTGTAGCTGATTTAGACTCCGATCTCACAAGCAATGTATGTATTTACACTAAAGTAACAAAACTGCTCATGTACTAAAATTGACAAAATAACATTGACAGCTTACTGTACCACCAAAACCATAAAAAGAGAAGATGGAGGTGCCTTTGGAGATAAAAGAGCCGATCTGGTATCACCTGAAGGACCCCAGTGCAGTTCAGCTCCTCTAACAACACTGCAGTTAGGTGTTAGCTCAGGGACAGAGCATAATGCCAAGTCAGCCATCTGCTTTGCAACAGAGATGCAGGGAATGGGATGTGAGGGTTTCCAGTGCTTCAGTGCTTTGCTGGGAATGGCAAATTACCACCACCAATAGCAAAGGGCTGTAGGGTGGCTTTCTGGCGGCAGCACAAAGGGCCTGATGACCAAACACACCAAGCTCAGAATGCAAAACGAGTAACTTCAGTTGAACTTTGCAGGATGGCTTGTCACATCCTAATTAGGCAAGTGAGGGGGTGGGTTTTCCAGTTTTAAGACCTGCATTAAAGATATTCCCTATTAATAGAAAGGGGCATAAAGTTAATGAGCTAACTGAGCACATGCAGTTCCGAATGTGAGATTTCTCCTTTCACATGCTCCACGAGTGTACAAAGAGATACATTACCCAGCCCATCATCCAAAGTAAAATGGAAATGTATCCTGTATTTAGGAATATGATACATTACTTTCTGCTCAGAAAACTGCATTTGAGAGCTTGACCCAGAAAGGGTGAAGTCTTGCACAAAACTGCCAAGGGTGTGCCACAACCATCTGTATTTAGATGTGTAAAACCAGTAGCTGCCAGGAACTGTATGGGTGCATTTACAACATAATGGTGGCCCTTCGAAAGATTTTATCAGTGTCTGCCTTTAAAAATGCAACTAAAACAACTTTATTGCAGTTTTTTTCCTTCTGAACTTTCTCCCCCCCCACACCCCCCCACACCCCCGTAATTTCTTTTAGAATTTTCAAGCTTCCCTGGGAAAATTGTTCCTGCTGCAATCTTTGGGCTCACAAATTCTTGTGTTTTCATTTGTTAGCAGCTGAGCAGGTGCACAGTGGTCAGACAGTGAGGTGGCTTTGCACAGAGATGCTCCATGTGCAAGAAGCAGAGGTGCAGCATCTCCTTCTAGGACTGCACTGCCTGAACCAGCAAACAAAGCATCAAGAGGCAGAGGTGTCTGAATTTTAGAAACTGGAGAGTTCTAAAGTTCACAGAGCTCTGCTTCTTTATATATATATATATATATATTTAATCTAGGGATAGGTAACTCTTAATCAAAAGGTAAAATTTTAAATTTAATTTATATGGGACTGGTCTTAATTGTCCAACTTTAAACTCTTACTTGACAGTGACCATGATAAAAGTATCACTTTGTCCTGTAGAGCTTTGCTGTTCCATTTCTTGGAGAAAAGGTACCACTGGGTATGCATTTGCTCTTGGTTCCATTGTTACAATAATGTAAATTTACTTTAAAAATTTATTTTTGAAATCAGCTACCACAGAAATACTCACTCACCTGTTTGCTAATTTTCTGCAGTTAGCTGCCTTAAATCCACGAGGATGGATCAATTTCCCAGCATAAGTTTCCATTACATTTTGAAAGAAATATCTAATTAAAGGAAGCCCATTTTTCTTGTAGCTTTGACAGGGACACATCACAACAAAGGTGGAAATTAAATTAAACTGAGCTATTGCTGAACTTCTAAATGTACCAATACCTGTCAAATTTCCTCGTATTCCCAAGCATATACAATACACAGGTTGGTAGGTTCTGGAAGCAGTTCTGCAAAACATGGGGAGAACCAGCACAAGCACATTTCAACCTGATGTTGCAGATGAAACTGCAACACCCCCCCCCCTTTTTTTTTTTTGTTTCCAAATCTAAATCTGGCTGTTACACCAACATTAATGCAACCCCAGAACGTCAGTGGGGCCATAACACAGACAAGGAGAAGATCAGCTTGTTTTACATCACTGTCACTGGTGGATTGAGCTGGTGGGTACAGTGATTGTGTTTGTTTTTGTACAGTCCAAGAGACTGAACCTCCTCAATAATGGTCTCCATACTGGAACAGAGGAATGAATTATTGTCCAAGACAAATTAATGTGCAAAGACACTTCAAAACATGCCGGTACTGCCCCAAACAGAAAAGAAGAGCAAAGAGCAAGAGAGAGAACAGAAACCAGAGAGCAGAATACTTGTGAGCACACTCCTAACAAAAAGCTAAAAGCTCTTTGATCTAAACACTTTCTTGGTTAAAAGGTCTTTGAGCTGCAAGCAAAAAACCTATTCTCAGCTATTTGATGCCCTCTGTATTCAGGGAAACAGGATCTTGCACATTCTTTATCAATAACAGGAATTCCAGAGATACCTGAGCCTCCACCATCAACCTCTCTCAAGAATACAAAACCTTGAACTTTGATCACTCACTTCTGACAAAAGGGATAACAGTCTGAGTTGCCCTCCTCCTCCTTTCCTTAAAAATTGTAAAGATAAACCATTCACTCAGAAAATGTGTTGTATAGGCTATTTGAAAATAAAACAGTGCTTCAGCTTTTGAAAGTACAAAGACAACTTTTAAATGTGCTTAAATCTAACAGTTTAGTATAAGTAAATTATTCCAAGTGAAAAAAAATCAAACCCATGTTGAGGTGATAAAATTTGAGTTTTTCCATGAATTTTAAAAAAAAGAAGTGCAGATTACTGAAGCTGGAAAACAAGGTGGGGGGAAAAAAAAAGTGCCTTATTAATCAGAGCAGTAGAGGTGGAATGTTCCTCTGTAGGTTGCTTACTCCAACCCCTCTGCTTAGAGCAGGCTGCCAGGCCTGTGTCCACTTGTATATTGAGTATCTCCAAGGATGGAGACTCCACCATCTCTCTGTGCAACTTACACCAGTGTTTGACCACACTCACAGGGAAAAAGCTTACTCTTGTGTCTAAATTGAATTGTATTGTAAAGATTGCACTGATCTAAACAGGCAAGCATCCTTTTCCTCAGAAGAAACTACCTCTCTTCTTGCAATTTTGAGGTTTACAGTTTTGCCACTGTGTCAAATGGAGCAGCCTTAACAACGGAATGCACAGGGAATAGTGAAAAACAAGTTTGCTGATTGTGTCTATTCTTCTTAACTTCTTTATTTTTTAAAATAACTAAATTCCAAGGACATTTTAGAGCGTTTCCTTCAAAACTTAAAACAAAAAAAACCAAGAATTTTTAAAATACTCACTCACTGTGACTCAATGGTACTGGAACCTCCAGTGTATGAACAGCAAAGGCTGAAAATATTTAAAAACATGTTGCACACAAACATTATCACAAGGCTGCAGGGATGTCCCAAGGATCACATATCAAGCGTATTCGGATTCAGTGATTTTTTTCTTTTTCCCTGCCAATGTTTCCAACCCAGCCCAGGTTTCAAGTCTGAGGTGTGGCTGTTTCTTGCCCTCATGTCAAAGGCTGAGCACCTTCAGCTGAAAATGCTTCTCCAGCAGTATTTCCTGGGCTGAGTGCAAGCACCTTGTTACCATCAAGAAGTTTGCACGTGTTAAATTCCTAGCTCACTTTTGTCAGGTGTGCTTTCCCAGAGCTCATGACTAACAGCTGTGACACAAGCATTCACTGATCACAGCTGTCAAACTGATGTAGGTCAGTTCACAGACTTCACTTCCCTGCTCTTTACCCCAGAAAAAAATTAAAAATATAGAGAAAAGCAACCCACCAAACCTATCACACAAGCACTTACAAACAGAATCCTAACTTGGATACACGGATAAAAACTGCAACTACACATTTATGGGGGGGTATCACAGATTTTTAATTTACTTGGTATTAGGAAGTGTTAACTGTTTTGCCATGAACATTCACAGTAAGAAAAAGATGAGTTAGAACAAAGCAATTACTCAACTATCTTTTTTCCAAGTAACATTTATTAATAACATTCTTAAGGTGATAACTTAAGAGTCATAAGGAAGGGGGCTGTTGTCAGTAAACATACAGTGAAAAGGTAGTAAGATTTTTCTATTAAAGTATGACTAACAAGGCTTTTAACAGTGTTTAGCTCAACAAAATTTAATATTAAAAACATTCAAAATTGCTAGAAGTGTTGCCATCAGTTCTATTGAACTTATAAATCTCATTTCAGTAGTCAATACTAACCTACTATTTATATAAAATTTTAAACTCCATTCTTAATTTTTGTAAACAAAGCACCTAAGCATTTGAAAGGAAAAAGTTAGTTTACACCCCATTAAACTGCAGCACGTGTTTGAAACCTCAGGCATGATCAGGCATGGAGCATTATTAGGCACAGAACAAGACACAGCTTCCACAGCCAGCTGCTGAACACACTTACATTGCCAAAGGTCTTTATTTATACTAATTCCATTATCATTTATAGTTGAAAATTTAATAAATCCTCCTCACAGTAGATTTCAAAAAGACACAAAGAAGTCATATAACATAGGTTTGTGAAGCTTCTGAAGGCTGCACAACCTTGAATGAATTATGACTTCTTTATCTGCTTCAGGAATTTTCAGAAACTTCAAAACCACTGAACTTTGGCAAATACTGGGTTTGTCAAAGAGCACGACAACACTTCAGAAGACAAATTTTCAGTCTGCTATTGGAACACTGAGGTACGCTGTAATTTATGAAATGTCAGTCAAGTAAAAACTGAAGATGACCATTGCATTCTGAGGCTGTCAGTTCAAGCTCAAGTCAAGGAGGGGAACTGCTAACATACAAAAACTGCTTGTAATTCCTGTTTCCTTAGGGAAGCTGCAAACAAGATGTTTATCTTACCCGTATCAACTGGCACCACGGTCAATCCGTGTGAATGGCAACAACTGACATCCAGACTGTCAGTCTGTCTGCTCCTTGCAAACAAAAGTTTAAACCTGATATAAATTACATAAAGCTGCGAATTTGCACTAGGCCTTTGTTAACTGTCAATATAGATTTACAATTGCCATAATTAGCATACTTTCACAGTAAATGTAGCTAAACCATATTTAATCTGGGTAAGTTTTCCTGAGCAGACATGCCCCAAACCAACTATAAATGTCCAGAGGTGACCTTCAGACAAACAGGGAGGCACTTGCATGAGGCACTGCAGGAAAGTCTTCACTGCCTCTGCCCAGCATGTGCTTACTGGGTTGTTTTTCCAGGGTTCTTGAACTTGTGCTGGCTATAGGAATGACATTCATTTAAAGAATAGGAAAAATGCTTTAACAACTACCTGACATTAGCACTAAGTGAACTCAATGGTCTCCCGTTGTTGCCTTCTCCAGTTTTCTTTGGTGTGAGGTGTTAGCATTACAGCTATACAAATTTTTTATGCCTAATCCCCCTCAATTTGCAGTTTCCTGAAAAAAGAACAAGTGTCAAACAAACTCTTCTAAATGCAAATAATGATTTAAACTATTTATCCTTTTCCAAGTCTTTAAGAGCTAAAACAAATTAAGATTAAACCAAGTTAAACACATGCATTGGCTTTAACTAACACAGGCACTACTAGCACTATTCAAATCTGTTTTGTCTATCAGTTGCAAAGAATTTTCAAAAACAGTTTAAAAAAAAAAAAAAGCATGGTGTAGATGCAAAATGTAAAATAAAAAAAATTCTGTCCTGTTTTCCCCCATCCCTTTGAACTGGTCCACAGCCAAATGAAGACCATGAATACAGACCTAGTACAGACCTGCTCTTAGACGGTAGAACCAGGCCAAAGTTAATATTTCACACCATGCCCCAAAACAGCATTTATTGAGCAAAAAACCTCTTGCCTTTTGCACCATCCTGTTTGTCAACTATTCCAGCTGCACAGAAGTTTTCAGGACCATTGTGTAAGTACCTTCCCCCCCTCCCCTTATTTTTTTTTTAATGTTTGGTAATATATACAATCCAAAGACTTGCACCTAAGCTTAGCAATTTTCACAGTTAAGGCATAAACCACTGATACAATGGGGGGGGAGGGAGGAGGAGCTCAAGACCCCATGCTAAATTTGCCCTGTTATTGATTTTATGGCTTACAATGTACATAGACACACACACACTGTTTATTGAATTACTTGTACTAATGGAACTATAGTTTCATTCTTCAGTTGCTGTAGTTGCACTACAATCCAACATTGCATTCAAAATCTGGAAAGAAATCCTAGGAAAGGTACTGCGTTTTCTTTTGAAAGAAACTTGACTAGTCAATCAAAAATTTAAAAAAGCAATTCACACATGAAACTGATATGGGCAAGCAACTTGTACAAAAATATACTGTATAGAAACACAGTTGGAAAATTGCATAGAAAATATCCTTTTATTTAAATCGAAATAAGGCACGGTTTTACTAGCTATGGTTTGACTGTAAAAATGCAAGTCTATTTTGATTACTTTCATGTCATTAACAATATTTTCCATAAAAATATAGGTGCAAGAATAAAAAACCCTTTCACACAGAGTGGGAAACACTCTATTGTAAAATTTCACCAAATTTAGTGTAATTCAGTTGTTGAAAATTCAAATGCCATTTTGAATCAGGATCCCACATATTATTGTCCTCCAGGCTGTTCAGTGGCTGATGCTGTGCTTTCTTCATTTCCTGTGTAATCCAGGTGTTCCATCATCTAAGTGTAAAAAGAAAAAAAAAAGGAAGATGGCTCTTTATAAAGAAATACTGCGTTGATCCAAAGTATTTGTTAGCTAAGAAAAATATAATTAAACATTTGTTAGAGTACATTTTAGCAGCATACAGATAGGAAGCCCTATATAGATCAGAGAAGTATTCAAAGCTCCATTAGCTAATGCTTTCCACTACAAAAGCATTCTCCAACCAAGGACTCAAGTCCTCTACAAGAAATTAAACTTATGAGTCAGAAGTATCTTGATTATTAAATATAAAGAACAAAACCCAATTCGGTTTAAGCCAATTTTTCAAAGACAGTTTTCAGAACTGGAAGTAGACTCTAGATCTAACCTGACATTTACAAGCAGCAAGCAACAGCTTGAACAGAAAACAGTGGCTTTCTCTTTTCATGGTTGTAACGGCTTCCTATTATTAGTAGTAAAAACTAACTATTAGTAACATCTCTTTGTAAATTTTCCTTTTATTTTAAAGAGGATAAGGGAAATGGAACTGTAAAGTCCTGCAGCAGATGAGTATCTAAACCAGATTATTATATAGACTGATTATACTTTCCAATTAATGTAATGGATCAGATCACTTGAATAACACAAGACAAATTTGTACTTGTCCTGACTAAAAAGCCCCATTTCCCTATCCACTGCTGTACTGCTGGAGGGCAATGAAGGCTCTGGTTTTCCCCTTGGCACAAGTCATTGAATGTATTACAGAGGTAAAGTACATATTTGTTAGTGAGACAAACCAAGACCATCAGTTTGAGGGCTTCAGAATTAAACATAATTAACAAGAGGCCAAGAACCGGACAGTTTTGGTAGCTGACAACCACAGACAGAAGATACACAAGCAGCACAACTAATGCTGAAAAAACAAGTGTCAAGGAGTCATACACCCTTGTGGCAGGATTATTAGGACAAGGGATAATGCATTCAGCATCAAAGGTAGAAAACCACACGGACGTTCTTCTATAGCGGCATAATCAGTCCAGGAGTGAAAATCCTCCCTGTCTTTCTGTGAAACAGCTGCTCACTGTGTGGGTTCTGATCTAAGCTGTCCACACAATGGTTTCCTTGTTTACTGGCACCCACTGGAGAATCCTTGGCAACACAAAGACAGGCTCTGACACTGTTGTGCTGTACACATTTTAGTGTGTATAATTCTATGTACAGGGCCAAGAGACTAGTTCCATTACCTTCTCTCTCCTTCTCCAGCTGAGACCCATCTCTGTGCCATTCCTTCTTTTATGCCAACAGAATTGTCTCATTAAAAGGCACACAAATATACCTTATCAAAAGCAGGTTTGCTTAAACAAGCTGTTTCACACTCCAGCCACACCAACGTGCTGTGCAGTAAGCTGACAGTTCCAAAAAAACAAGTCAGCAGGATTTGGGTAATGCTCAGGAGAGCCTAGTGGCCACAATATCAATTTGATTCAGACCAGAAAAGGTCTTTCAGAACCCTCTCTTCATTTGTCAGAATTAAGACAATAAGAATTAAAGCAAGCACCAGTCTTGCCAACAGACCTAAGAACTGAGTTACAGCAACAGCACACAATCCAGCAGTGAACGTCCAGCTCCTGTGACAATGACAATCTTGCATTCATTTCACTATATCCAGACTTTCCCCCCTGCACCGAAACCAAAAATCCACATCAAAAGCCACCCAAAGCAAAACACTCCCTACAATTACAGAACTCAAACCATCCCTTTGAATGAGGATTGAAGTATTTGTTTCCAGGATTAAACAAGAACAACCTCCCCCACAGCACCATATTACATCAAGTCATGCCATATATCCTCCTTCATCCCAGGGAACATCATCTAACAGCTGGCAGGGAGAAGGCAATTTTGGTAAGCATAGACAAGATGCTTCTAGAATGAGGAGTTACCACTATTTGCAACAATTCAGTGTATGCCATACTGAAAGATTCTTTTCTTAATCCTACAACACTGGAAGTAGCAAAAAATGTAGTTTTTTTGTAAAAATGCTGGAGACAACATCTGTATTTAAATTTTAAATTCTCAGTTTAATAACTTCTGAACACCTGAAAAAAAACCCTTTAAAATGCCTATCCACTGCATCAAGGATGTTTTGTTGTTGTTGTTTTCTTTTTATATAAATGTTACAAGCCTAAAAAAGCCACCCCACCCCATTTCTAATCTCTCCTCCACATTTAAGGAGAGCCCACAACTTGATGCTGGGGACAACAGGTGCCTCTCTAAAAGTCTGAGATTGCATTAAGCAGCTTTTCCTACACATGTATCTCTGTCATAGATTCTCTCAGGACAACTCCCTCCTCAAAGCCTCAGCAAAAGTTGCAGGAATCTTTATGACAACCAGCAGCAAAATGAAGGCACCTTGATACAATCCTGGACAAAGTTGTTGTTTTAACCCTCGGAAGAGCCAAAGCAATCTGACATTGTGGAGAGCTGATGAACATATTTCAAGTGAAAGAGATTTAGAAGCTTGCTCCCACATCTGAATTCCTGACAGTTTTTAAGGAGGAGGTGTTAAGACAGCTTTGTAACTGAAATACATTTATGTTTAACCTATCTCCAAACACGGTTAACTATTAAAAACTAAAACCACAAAACTCACCCCCAAAAAAACCACTCCCACAGAGCCAAACCAGAAATGGCAATACCAACTCCTCCCTGTAAAAGTACACAGTACCCAAGACACACTTGCCTGCAAGATTCACTTGGGTGATGTTGCACTCACAGAATTCTTAACAACTTACAGTTATGACAAATTTGAAAGTTTCTAAAAATGTGGCTATAAAAACAATGGTACTAAACTGCAGGTGCTTGCTGTGTAACATGCCAATGCCAAATCTGTTGATTTATTACTTCAGAGATAAAAAGTGCTGAGCACTTAAAACTGACACACTCTTACAAGTTGCAAGACTGTCCTATGTAGAAGATTTCAAAGTTGCATTAGTCCACTAAATTCTTCATGTTACTACTAAAATTATTTCATATTTTGTATTGAAGAAAAACCCCAGTATTTTAAAATTAAATCAACTGGAAAATAAGTATAAAATTAGTTTATTGTGCAGGTATACATGAGGAGTATAACCAACCCAGAAAACCTACAAAACCTTTATTATACACTTCACAGCAGCAATACTGCCTATTTAGGTGGCACGAAAGTCAGTACATTACTCTCCCAAGAAATCCCTGTGCTTCAGTGAATAGTTAAAATGTTTTCCTGTGCAGCAACTCATTATAGCTGAAGACTACTCCATAAAAAAGCCACACAGAGCATAACTAGAATTTCAGATTGCATCACTACGCAGAAACAGAAACGATCTCAGCTACGAATTACGGGACCTCAGAAATAACTTGAGGAGCCAAGTATTTGTCATATGTATAAAGTAGAAACTGAAAAACTGGTTTTAACAAACTTATCAAAGAACTTGAGTACACAGAGCAGGACAGAAGAGTTTTAAGTTTATAAAAATACAGTCTCACCATCTGCTTTTGATTTGCTCTCAACCCCTCCCGCTTCTTCAGTTTATATCTAATTTCTTTATCATTACGGCTTTTTAATGAAACTTAAATTGTTAAAGTACTCTTTATTAGAAGAAAAAAGCTAGTGAGAAGTACTTTTTATATGAGAATTTAAGACACAGTCAGGCAGAGTTCACCATCTCAAATTGTCTTCAGTATACAGACCAGACACCCTACGCTTTATAAATAGATGTATAACTCCAGACCAGCAACTACAATTCAAGATTATATTTAAATTCCACATGAAGCTGAAATTTGAAAGCTTGCACTGCCCTCTCCAAGCTGTGTGGACAGTGAAAATAAATACCATCAGTGTTAGCAGTCATGAGCTACAGCCAGGAAAGGTCAAACCTCGCTGCAGTCCAGACGCTGTGCAGCAGCAAGACCGCAACAGCTGGTCTGAATCCTGGCTCCTGCTGCAAGCAGTGCAGGCAGGACAGGGTAAAGGACACAGCAGTAAGGTGACAGAGGGACAGTAGACACAATTACTAAAGGCAAATTTATCATGCTCAGTGTTGTAACAGAAGACAACAATTTTTGTTTAGCACTAAGCAGGTTTTCATGTCAATGCACTGACACAAGAAACAGTTGAAGGACTTTAATATAGGCAACAGAAGAGAGAAAGTAACAACTGTAAATATGTGAAGACACTCCTAAGGATTTTGGAAGTTAGAGAGAGGAGAAGCATAGGAAGCCTGCCTTCAGGCTTAGGAATCATGGCTCTGTTGCTACTTAATTACCTTTTCCTGCATTCCTTTGCAAAAATAAAAACCCCAAAACACCTAAGTGTGAAGACAGATTTATATCTTGTCTTCAGTTCTACCCCCTCATATTGAGCTATTCAGAGAAATTAAAAAGTAGATGCAAGAAAGACTGAAAAGAGGAAGCGGAGGGGAAAAAAAGAAACAAAGGAAAAAAGAAACCACGAGATGAGTAAGAAAGTTGCATTAAAAGAAGACCATAATCACACCTTGTAGCAAAGGCGTCCTGGACGAGTCCGATACCTAAATAAAATTCATTCAATTATTAAAACCATATACAACAAAACCAAGAAAAATCAGAAAACCCCAAAACTCAAAAAAAGCTGACTAATGAACTATTATGAAGTTTAGTCACCTGATGCACTGCACATGCTCTTCTACCCCTATTCTTAGGACACTTTGCTCTGTGCAAGGTTTCTCTGTTTTCATGAGGACAAAGCAAACCCTACACAAGTCTGGCCACCCTTGTCAATGGGGCACCTCTGCCCAAGTCAGAATCACCACAGTTGTAGCAAAAAAGTCTTCTGACTTTCTGACTTTTGCTACTTCTGACTTCCTTTCTCTATCTTTCCTCCTCAGACTGAGCACTGAAAACTGGACATTTCAACCCTGAGCCTGTGCAGGTTGGGGTGGGTTGGGGGTTTGTTTGTAAGTGCAGTAAAGACAGTTCAAAATACAGCTTTAGGTGAGGAGAACATCAGGTGAAAAGATCAACACTGCAGCATTTCCAGAGTGCAACTTGAATAACACCCTCAGGGAAGAAAAATATAAAAATATTCTTCAGAAAGTTATAGAAAAATAGGAGTTAGTGAAGTTACACAGAAGGTGCTCAATCACAGTCAAGTCTAACTCAGGGATGGTGGAGTGGGGGTTGAAATCAACATTTTAAATCATGCTAGAAATGAAGTCATCTGACCTCAAAACAAGCTGAAGTTCAGAGTAGTTTTAATCCTTCAAGAAACCAGTTGAAAGGACACGAAATAACTACTATGGCAACATAATTCTTTCAAGTATGAGTTTTGCTACAAGAGTACAAGACATTTTTGTCACTAAGGAGAGCTGCCAAATTTACTTAGGCCAATCTTACTCAGAACTCAAGTGAAGAAAATAAATTGCAAAGCCCCCAACAAACCCAGAGCTACTGGGCTTCACATATGTCTGCTGTTCATTTTAGAATAGCAGTCACCAATTTATATATAAATACACGGTAAACCAAATTCATTCTGACCTACAGAGGAACATTTCTATTAACCGGACCTCTGAAAGGAGAAAAGGTGCTTTTGTAGACAAAAAACCCCAGGGTATTTAGTTAAAGCTGAAAATATCCTAATTTCACACCTAGCCAACCTCCAGCTGAAGCAAGTGTACAGTATTAGTTAGATAAACAAAAGGTTCAGTTGCAGGAATACTATAGCAGCTGCCTGCCTGCAGTTCTACATTTACAAGAATTACCCTTGACTTCCACTAACCTACTTAAACCTTGCAATCCAGAAGTTGAAAAAGCAGGAGCTGCTCCTTTCCATCAACCTGACACCCACCTCTCCTCATAAGAGATCACCCACTCTCAGAGTTCAACACAGCCTGGACACAGGTGATAGTGTCTGAATTCAAACAGTATTGGACTTCAGGTCTCAAGCAAAACATGGAGTAATCTGAGATTTGTCTGTCATGATCAGTGCCAGCTCACAAGAGCTACTGGCACACTTGGCTATGACAGCAGGTCCCAGTGGGGAAATGTGCACGTGGCAACAGACAGCAGGTGGGATTTTAAAGGAGTGCAATTCCTGAGTAGTGTCAGACATAACCAAAGAATGCCCAGGGCAGTGTGCCCACAGTGTGTGCTGAGACAGGAAACACTTAAATAACCACCCAGCTATTTTGTTGCTGAGTGCTCTGTACAATCCTGACAATGCAGGACATCAGCAATCCATGGAAAGTTTCTAAAATTCCAGTTGATCACCAACCTTTTTGGAACTGTCTCTAACACAGGACTAGTGCAGGTTGGAGTCTGCAAGCTTAGTTCAGTGACTCATGTCATACCACATCAAGATGATCAATGAGGAATGTTAAAATACGAGAACAGATTTCAAAGAAAATAGATCAAACTGCTTTTCCTCCCTAAGTACTGATCCAGCTATTTCATCTCCCTTAAGCCTTATTCTCCAAGTCAACTCCTAGATTAAGATTTTCTAAGAGTAAAAAATACTTTTCCTTATTAGTTGCAAAAGCTCACAGGAAGACCAGCAAAAATAGGACTGCAGGTGATATATTACCAAGTACTCAGAGAAGCATATACTCAAAGGAATTAACCCAAGGCATCCAGCCTACCTGGTAACTGCTTCCTTTCCAAAACTTCTTCATCTCTTTGCGCCTCCAGGCAACAAGTGAGCTGGTGATGAGTGTACATGGTACAAGATAGAGAAGGGCAGGTTGTCCCATCTTCATTAATGCCAGAACAACAAAAGTCAGCACCATACCAACAGCATAAGCTAGAAAAAGATATTTATACAGACACAGTCAAGAACAGGAGAATTTTTAGATTCAGTCCCTCATTTAATAAGCCAGCATTATTTTTTTTTTAAAGCAGTATCTTCCTTGTTAATATAACTAAAGACTAAGGCATTTGGTTGCTCTGTGTTTGCAATATTTCTCAAAACAATCAACTACCTTAAAGAATAATCACCTTAAATATTGGCAGGCACACTAAAAAAAGTTTATAAAGAGATTCTTAACAATATTGAACCTTTACCTGAAGAAAACTGTCTAGTTCTGACATTTAAAAAGAGCTACTATGAAGACCAACAATACTGAAATATCACATTTCCTATATTACCTATTACCTATTGTATTATTACCTATTGTGCAGGAAATGTAGTATACAGAAGATGAACTTGTTTGAACATCAAATCTTCGACAATAGGCAACCAGAAGCCCTTGAAGTAAAAGAAATTAACAAAGGGAAAAAGATTAATTAAATGTTTGACCATGAATTTTCTTCTCCCCAATCTTCCAAATGAAAGCGGCATAAAAAAATTTATAGTAAGACTTCCCATTACTGTATGTTATCTTCTTCCCATTTATTTCTGGAAAGCCAAGAAACAGTTTAAGAAATCCTACAGTAAGCCCAGGAATTCAAAACCAGAACAGAAATATGAGCAAAGCGAGCTCAATATTAAAAAGGTTTGTTTTTTTTAAGCAATCTAATTACATTGTGCTATTTTCAGTTTTCTAACACAGAAGAGTAACAACCTATTTTTAATACTTTTCTTCAAGAGGATTCCAATGCTCACTCTTAACATTCAGCAATTTTGCCTGCAGATGCTTAAGTAGTTTGCTCAACACTCCAACTATGGCAAAATTCAGCTCTTCTGACAAAGCTGAAAAATTTTGGCAATACATTTTCCATTACCTCACCTCTAATTATGCAGTCTTAGATACAAAAATCCCATGAAGTCACAGAATACCTACTCTGTGTATCTCTGTGAGATTTGGATGAAATTTAGTTAATACTGACAACTGGATTTATCTATAGGACTTGTATTTACACAATCCAGGGCAATAGAAAAAACCTGTCACAACTGAAGTGTTCTGTAACACACCAAGCTTTCTTCTTCTATTGTGGCTTTTGTTGTATTCTGCACTGACAGATCAAGGCAAACTGCTGCATTTGATTTAGTAATTACTCTGAATAAGCTCTACTGTAAGTCAGTTGAGAATCAAACCCAAAATATTTAATCTTAAGTTACAATTACCAAAACCTTTGCTCACCTGGGACAATAATGTCTCCAAAACCCAACAACGAAAATGGCAAGTCACACAATGTTGATGCAGAGTGTTCAAGTCTAGGCACTCTAATAACCACAGGTAACTGGAAAACATTATTTCAGAAGCCATATAAATCTCATCTAAAGCATCCTGGTGTTTTGGATTTTTTTGGTTGCTTAGTTTAATAAACAGTTTTAAATGTAATTAATTTATTGTTAATGCAGAACTTTAAAAGAGGTCGAACCTAAAGTAAAAACCAGAAACCAACACAGAAAGTAGATAAAGCTTAAGGCAACAGGTAAGCTGGAATTTCAGATTTACAAATAATATACACACCAAAAAAAAAAAAGTTAAAACAATATTTAACCATATAATGGGAGTAACAAATGTGGATTATTAACCTAACTATAGAATACTGATCAATGATATCCAGGCCCTGAAGAGAAATTTGGACAGTCAGGTTTTCCCCAAAAGAATAGTCTTTTCAGAGGGAATAATTTAAAAATCCAGTATCTGAAATACAATCCTTACTTTCTCATGGGGAGCTGAGCGTTCAGTAGGGACTTCCACCAAGTTTCCATCACTCTAGGATCAAACCCAAGTCAACAGGAATTTAATACTTATAAGAAAATAGCAGAAGCTGCTGTATTTTGTGAGAAAGTTATGCCAAAAAGCGCACTATGAATTAGCTACGCAGAGTCAGTATTTTTATGCTGCACGTGTTAAAATGACTTTTCGTACCTTTTCACTGTTTCCAAAGGGACCAGCTGCAACTTCAACCATTATACTTGCCCCATTCTGAAATTACAGTTATTTTTCCAGAAGTTAGTGGTTTAACGCATCAGAATTTTCATACTACATTTACAAAGACTGCTGGTACCTCCACCTACAATCCAGGATTGGAAAAATCCTGAACATCAAAGCGAATGCACAAGTATTGTACAGTATTATACAAAAAAAAATCATGTAGTCCAGCTTAAAACTACTGTTAAAAAAACCCCCCAAACAACAAGTCCCCTAGATGTAGCTGGAAGTTTAGATAAAAACATGAGAGCTTTTTCTGCCATGAGGTTTTCTGCTTCAAAACAAGAGCAGGTGACTCCTGCACAGAATTCATACTACACTGCAAGTGAGCACGGCAGAAAATACTAGAGCATGTTCCAATATAGAGGTGTTTAAAGCAAAAGAAAGAAAAAAACTGGAGGGCAGTAATTTCTCACCATCACACTGTCCCTCAACTGGGGACAGTCTACTTTTGGCCTTGTGATTGCCATAAAAATTTATGCCATTGTTGTTTTAAATGGGTAAAAAAGAAAAAGTCAGCTTTTCCTTCTTGAGAGTTCTGAAAACACTGAGCTGTTGGACAAAAGCAATGCCCCAGGAACCAAACATCTTTGTTAAGATAAATTCACAGACATACCTTCGTGATAAATGGTGTTATGAAGACAAAAAACACATCATATAGAAGGAGAAGGCCTAGAAGTATTACACAGGACTGGAAAAAAAAAAAAAAAGAGAGAAGAAAATATTACTCTGGGTTTTCAAGGATTACGTAGCTAGATTCTGGTATCATTACTGTGCCACCATGTGAAAACCAACCCAACCCAACCCTACCCCATGCCATGCTTTTTAATCTAGCATAACATTTAGAATAGGGTTAGTTTCTTTTAATAATTATTAAAAATTGCAAAGATTGTATTTTTTAATATAGATTTCTTGAGTGCTGAAAATCTACTTCCTGACAATAAACTTCCAGATTCACGGCAGAAGAATACTATGTTAAGGTAAGCAACTTATAGTACCTTAAAGTTGGGCATTTTCAGCGTTTTAATGAAGTTTAGGCAGAAGGCAACTCCCAAAATATCTTGCAAAATCCAAGCCCACCTAAAAATAAAAATAAAATTTTACAGGTTGTTACAGTAGGTGGTAGGGGTTATGTTTTGGATTTGTGCTGGAAACAGTGTTGATAGCACAGGGATGCTGTAGTTAGCCAAGCAGTGCTTACACAGAGCCAAGGCCTCTTCTGCTCCTCACCCCACCTCACCAGTGAGGGGGCTGGGGGTGCACAAGGAGTTGTGAGGGGACACAGCCAGCACAGCTGGGGCCCAGCTGGCCCAAAGGGTATCCCAGACCATGTGTGTCATGCTCAGCATATAAAGCTGGCAGAAGAAGGAGGAAGGGGGTGATGTTCAGAGTGATGGTGTTTGTCTTCCCATGGCACTGTAATGCACGATGGAGCCCTGCTTTCCTGGGGATGGCACACAGCTGTCTGCCCATTGGAAGTGGTGAATGAATTCCTTGTTTTGCTCTGCTTGCATGTGCAGCTTCTGATGTAACTATTGCCTATTAAACTGTTTTTATCTCAAGCCATGAGTTTTCGCACTTTTACCCTTCTGATTCTCTCTCCCATCCCACTGGGGGTGGAATAAGCCAACAGCTGTGTGGGGCTTGGTTTTCAGCTGGGGTTAAACCCTGACAGTCTTCTTCATTAATGTTCTAAAGAGAAAATGAGTTGAACATGGGCTGTAAGAGGGCTTTGGTGTTCACTTGTGTGATTGCTCACTTGACTGGGAGCCCTACTGAGCATCTGGCTTAAGACGGGATGTACTGCAATATTTGTGTACTTGTGTTCCTGTGCTTCCACAGGCCCATAGAAAGCACAGGACCTCAGGTCCCTGTGCTCTCCTGCACCTTTTCCTTCTGTGGCAATCTTTAGCAATCAAGCTAGTTCTTCCTCATCTTCATAGTTTTTTTTGTAACTTCAAATTACCACACAGTTCATTTGCATAGCTTTGTTCTCTATTACTCCCAGGCTTCTTAAGCTTCATAAATACTTTCATGACTTTTTTGAAATTGGCACTGGAGCTTAGAAGGATGTTACACTCCAGGATTACTGGTAGGATGGGAAGTTCATTAATGCCAATTATTCATATTACTCCGAAGTCAGAATGCACCACTTACCTGTCTTCATTTCGAAACACTGCCCAGACCACAGCTGCTGCTGTGCAGAACACAGCAAGAAAAATAAGCCTCACTTCAATGGTTTTGTTACAACATGTAATCCTAAAAGAAAATAATTAAATTTAAAGAAAAAGCCTGCAACAGCTAAGACACATGCCTGTGCTATCACAGTTCCTTAAACTGACCAGGTGTTCTCATCCCAAAAGCTTCTCCTTTGCCCAGCTGTTCTGTCCAGACTCGGGTGACATTATTTTTGCAACTGCAGTACCAATCCTTTCCTAGAGCACACTAAAAACCAGCCAAGTGGGGCTTTGGTGGCCTGTCCTCATTTAAGCAAACACATCCAGGGAAGGCAGCAAGCAGGTTGAGTTTGTTTAATCCACTGCTGTCAGTTAACTGAACTACATCAGTGAGGGACAGCCATGTCATGATTGCACAAAAGGGTGCTGGTGAGGAAAATCAATTTTAGGACACATAAGATTAAAAATGGGGTAACTGTGTATTACACAATTGTGAGCCAGTATCTGTTTCCGCCACCTACTCAGTTGTCTGGGACAGTTCTTGAACTGATATGAACTGACAGAAGTAATGCCTGTCCTGCAGCTTACATAAAACCTGCTGTCTTTTCTTCCTGATCTCTACCTTTGATGGGCTACTGGATCACCTGGCACAAATATCCTGCACTAAGGGACATGCAAACAGAAATGCATGATTCCAAGTTCATAAGCATTGTTCTTTTGGGGAAAAAGAACTATTTGTTGCACTAAACATTCAGGATTTTTGAAGTGAAAATACAGGGAAGGCAAACAGGGACACTTCCATACTCACTAATACCTGCAGGATATTTAACCCAGAGTAAGAAGAGGCTGTCTATACACTGGCAACACACCACCCAACTCAGGACTGTAACTGCTGCCTTCCAACATTGATGACATGAGCAACGTGTTGCCTTTGCAACAGAGTTAATACTTGGCATTTCAAGTATAGAGTAATATGAGGGAAAACCTCTCTATTGCCTACAGTGTAGTACCTGCTCAAAACAGCATCAAATGCACAGGATGCCCCCCTCACAGAGTTCGTTAATGAACAAAGCAAGCACACGACAGGCAATCACAATTTTGTAAAACCAAGGTCAGACAGCCAAGCAGAGCCTTTCAAATTTGACTACAGTAATACTTTCCAATGAAGGTGATGCAGAAAATCCCCCACAACTATTTTAACTGTTGATTATGCCACAAATACCTTTAATATCTATTAAAGGAGCTTGTAATTTTCTTTTGTAACTATCCCACACACTAAACCATAGAGGAAATACTTTGTCAAACTCTTATTTTCATGCTACATTGAGTAGCAACCAGAAGATACCCAAAGGAAACTTTACATTTATAATAACTGAAGGTGTACAATACCTGCACTGCCCAAATGGGATTTCTCCTACTAATGCTGCCAGACAGTTGTACAGACTCATTGCAGAGGCCAAGCAGAAGACTGATATTATAACATACACTAAATAAAAACAATGAAGATGGGAATCAGTGACAAAAAATAGCAAACAGGAATCAAACACAACAACATACATCTGATGTTTTGTGTTCAAGAGGTGTCTGGATCTACTGCTGGGTGATATGCTTTTGGGGTTACAGTGGCAGTGCTGGGTGAATTGTTGGACCAGATGAATGTCTCTTCCAACCTTGAGGATTCATGATATGAACTGTTAACAGTTATAGCACTGCTTGATACAGTCACTGGAGACTACAGTCAGCTGATGACAGAAAGTGCTCAATTCTGAGTGTCTCTGCCATGACAAAGTTCTCATCAAACAAAAACTTGACTTAGAGGTATCAGAATTGCTTTCTAGCCAGATCTTCACTACGAAAAACTGAAACCAAACACCAAACCCCAGCTACTAAAAAACAAACATTCTCACCAAGCAAACTCTAAACACTAATAGGTTGTCATTGCCATCCTCCCATGTTGACATGAATCACATAGGTTTTTTTACTCATTGCTAGTCACCTCTCTTCCACATCACTTCATTCAGAATAAGCACTGTCAAAACATTCTTTGTAAGACAGTTGAAGAAAACTTCTCTCCTTTAACTAGCAATTGCATCTTTTTAACCTTCATATCACAGAGAACAATTAAAAAAATTACATTCATTCTAGTTTAGAAATCTGCTTTCAGACTTAAATACCTAATAAGATCACATAGAAAAATAAGTCAAATGAGATTATTCGTTGTTTCTTACCTAACCACTTGTAGAAGAAATAAAGTAAGACCAGCATGACACAACAGATGGCAACAAAGAAGATAACTGTTACAGGGGTGAAGGTAACATTTTCCTCCTTCTTCCGTCTGGTTTCTCTCTCCCCTGGACTTGCTATTGCTTTCAGATTCTCCCTGTTTTAAGAAAATGACAAACACATTTATCTCAAATGTCAGATTATTAAATTCTTTTACTGTGACTATAATCGTTGGTTGTAGAGTCTTTAGACTGACAGTGTTCCAGTTTAATCCTTCAAACTATTATTAGACTTAAAACCTCAGAAAAATAGTATGCTTGCTGTTAGAGTTTCTCTCTGTTTTTATGAAGATATCCACTTCCAACCTAGCATAGACCACAAGGAAAAGGTTCTTAATTGCACTCCTTTCCAACTGTGTGGTGATTGCCAACTTTAAGGAGCACACCCCAACCAAAACCCTGATCTGTGGGAAGAAAAGTAGTCCAGTACCCTTAAACTCCTTTTCAGGATGCACACACTCAGCTCTATTAGGGCATCACCTCTGACTACAAAATTTCTTGGGCTAAATGTAGACAATTTGATAAATACATCTACAATAAATCAAAACCATGGGTATTGCACACTGTTTTAACACCTCAATTAGACATTAAGTGTCCGTAAAACCCACTCATGTTAGCAGAATGAAGCTGCCTAAGTACTAGTTCTTTTACCCTTACACCTCATAATTACACAGTAAGTGAGAGGGGAGGGTGTAATTGGGGACTTCCACTAGGAGAAAAATTTCTGTATATACATACTTCATATTTATACCTCACCATGCAAAATAAGGAGACTTAAATTGCTGTGTTTGTTCTTTGAGCAGATAGCCCTTCTACTCTTTAGCACAGACACTAGTGCAACTTGCCCATCAGATAACATGTTCCTGATGAATCCCAGGACCTACTACAAAAAGCTGAATTCAGCACAAACAGCTACCTTCAAAAGAGAAAAACCCACAGGAGCAAGGCACTTTGTTAGATGAATCACCTTCTCAGAAGACTTGCTTTGAATAAGCAGCTTTAAAAAAAAGCTCACCCTAGATTTATGAAAGAGTACTTTCACAAGTTTAATAAATTACATCTAGGTATTTTTCAATATGGCAGACAGCATCACATTTTGTTATTTTAGCAGTCAGTGCAGCCACACCCTGTAGCACTGCAGGGTGAAAAAGAAGCAGAATCAGATCCAACTTTTAAAAAAAGAAACATACACATCTCCCCTCTTTCTACTTCTTTGATCTCTTTAAAATCACTAGATTTGCATAACTAGTGGGAAAGAGGAAGCTGTTGTTATCACATACAATCCTCTCCCTGTTGTTCTGACCAAAGCATCAGAACACCACTGAGACATGGAAGGTAGCAACACACACTGGCCTATTCAGCATACACAGGCACCCAAGAATACTGCAGCATGCCATGCCCTCAAAGGCCAGCTATAGCCAGCTAACCCCAGACTAAAACCAGCTCTGTGCATCATTTAAAGCTGCACACCCAGCACAGTGCACAAACCCCTACTACCTTGTTTCTCTGTCTTTGCCACATTCTACACTTCCACTCCCTCCTCTTCCCTGCACAAGGATTGCTGCTGCCTCCTTGCCCTTGCCTAGTCCTAGACCTGCTGCTGCCCCAGCTCTGCTGCTCCACCAGATAACACACAAAGCTGAAGCAGATAACCCAGGCTGGACTTTATCTGGAGCCAGCCAGACTCAACCAAACTGCACTTCCCAGTGTTCCTTATGACAGGAGTGCTGCACAGCCAGCTGGGATGGAGCAGTTGTACACACCCCTGCCAATGCAGACACTGCATACAACTATAGAAGTACCTCTTGAATCACTGGACTTGAAAGGTGTAATGAAAATACCTAATTTCTCTTGTGGATATTGGAGAACTATGATGCCAGTTGCAGAATGTTAACTCATTCCCCCACCCAAGAGCTGCATTATCCCTCAGGGACTTTTACTCAAGGCTCCTCAAAGACCTGTAGTGATTTTTCAGAGGTTGCAGTGCNATATTGGAGAACTATGATGCCAGTGGCAGAGTGTTTGGTAATTCAAAAATTTCATGGCAAAGCAGCTAACTGCACTTGGATCTTCTAATTTTATAACTACCAACAAAAAGGAAAATTATTTCTCACTGATCACAGTGACAGTTTTCACACACGTTGCAGTCCACCTGATTTAAACAGCTCCATTTCACAAACTTACAGTTCTGCTACTCCACTCCAGTAGCCTCCCAGTGCCACTGTAGACACAGCAATTAGAAAGATGACAACCATGCTGTAATCAAACTCTGGCAAAGGTGGTGAATACAGAGTCACATTAACTTCATTTCCAAGTGTCTGAAAAATAACACACAAGTTGGTTCATATGGAGAACAAAGAAATTATAGGGCTTATTTTCCAACAAGATGTACCTCAGGATTTCCTGCTCTTGATCTATACAATGCCGAGAGGAAGTTTTCAACTTAGTGCACAAAACATCCCATGTATTTGCCAAGAAGCAACGCTTTCCATGCTACCTTCCAGGATGGTCAGGTTTGGAAACCCTGTTTCTACTGGTGTGGAAACACAGGGATAACACAAGACAAAATGGTACCTCTTTGTATTCTTTCCACACTTCCCAGAAGTTATGCCTGTAGCCCAAATATACCACGTACTACCAAAGATGTCTGCTCTGCAGGAAAGCACATCTAAGGCAATCAACTTGAAATACAAACTCACAGGTCCACTAAGATATCAGCACAGATCTACCTCTAGCTCTGGAAACCACAAACCTTGCAGTTCAGATACAGACATGATGCTTCAGATAGAACACAGTGAAAAATCAAGGTGGCAGAAAGTTATTTACACAGCTTTACACAAATATGATTTGAGATGGATTCAAAAGAAAAGAAGGCAATTTCACATTACTTATAAAATTTAAGACCTAAGTAAATAAAACAATCAACTGAAAGACACCGAAGAAAACGGAAGAGAACACTGAGATGTTACTGGTACTGAATCCTACAAAAATCTTGAAAGCAAAACCAAAATGCCCCATTTGACTGAAAGGTCAAATGAGAAAGGATGATAATTTGACAGGAAATGGAAGGTGGTAGGGAAGACAGGGTTGCTGTTGCAGTCAAAGTAAGTCAAACATCTAAAGTAATCGTGCAGTGAGAACAGACTTGAGAGATGCTGCAAAAAACCCAGATTTGTTTACAGTCTGCATGTGAGATAAAAGCAGAAGAGCAGAAGAACATGCCAGGCAGGTTTGGGTACAGCAAGATCAAACTGGCAGTAGAGAAACTAAATGGGAAGCCCAGTAGTGCAGTGGAATACAGTGGCCACATGGGAAGAAAGCTGATTCATTTCAGCATCTGAGTTACCTAATTACAGATCATAAACTTTCTGCAGGCTAAAAAAGTCAGAATCACTTTTTTGCATGAAGTTATGGAAGTTCAGAAAACAAGGAATAAAATTAAATTCTAGTGAAACATTGCAGTTGCATGAAGTGGAACATAACATTAAAGAGAGAAAAAAACCCTATTCAAATTACAGCAACCTTTATGTAAAAAACAAAACAAACCAGACTCAAAAAAGTGCCAAACCCCCCAAGAAACCCATCCTATTCAAATTTTTTAGTATTAAATTCCAACATATCTTAATCCAGTGCTTCCTTCATCATAATTTCCTAGATCTTACAAAGTACAATTCACATTAGAATCTAAAGTAATTGTTTCCTTTTGTTCCTGTATTGTTCTTCCCTTCACTAAAAGCTTGCAAAGTCTCAACTTCCTCCACAGGGAGCACTAGAATCAAACAGATTGCATCAGGTAACAACTGCAAGAGAGCTGTCCACTGACTAGATCTGTGGCACTGTGCTATTGCTATCAAGACACAAAACAGACTTGCCTCAAATGGTGAAGGCTCACAGAAATGAAGCCTTGTAAGAAAAAGTAAGAAGAATGCTTATACCAACTGGTTACCCTCAGACTGGTGCTGTCTGTCTCTTCTAAATAAAGGGAGAAAGCTGGAAGCCTTAAAAAGAGTTAGACCAGAAATACAACTGCACAATGGCTGCCAGAGTCTAAGCAGCACATACCTTCAAAACAACAGCTGCCAGTGACATGACAGGAGGTTTTGGCAAAAAACTGGATCAGAACCAGGAAAGGATCACTTGTAGTCTAGGCTGTGTTTCTCACTATTTTTATCTCATTGTAAGACAAATGTGAAATCTTTGANGGCAAAAAACTGGATCAGAACCATGACAGGAGGCTTTGGCAAAAAACTGGATCAGAACCATGACAGGAGGCTTTGGCAAAAAACTGGATCAGAACCATGACAGGAGGCTTTGGCAAAAAACTGGATCAGAACCATGACAGGAGGCTTTGGCAAAAAACTGTATCAGAACCAGGAAAGGATCACTTGTAGTCTAGGCTGTGTTTCTCACTATTTTTATCTCATTGTAAGACGAATGTGAAATTTTTGATTCCACAGCAGTATGAGATATTATCCGGCACACCAATCTACCAGCAAAGTTGCTCTGGTGAATTACTATGGCTATACAGAAGTGATTCTACATGACACCACCCTGAGCAAAACTGGGCAATAAAGTGCTGCAGAGAAGATTGAACCAATCAGGGACCTACCCTTGCCCTAGTTCTCTTTCATGTTAGTAAAGCAAATGACACTTGTCTGACTTGAAGGAACAAATCTGAAGACAGAGGACAACCTGAACCAATCCACAGTATTTATCATGGCTACTGCAGACTGAGAACAGTCATCACAAACCTTCAGTCGTGTCAGTGCTCAGCAAGTAGCAATCTTTAATGGGAATAGACAGCAAACAACCAAAAAGTCCTATAAATCTAGGCAGATTCAGTTTGCATACTTACCTAAGACAATCTCCCATGGCAGCTCTGAAGATTAAGAGCAGAAATGGTGAAAACTCTCTGCAATGTTCTATATCCTAATATTAAACATCAAGGAAAAGAAACTCCAAATACTTCCCAAAACAAACTTCCCTGATTATAAAGTGTGGGAGATACCACAACTGCCACATTTTAATGACAAGCATTTGGCACCTCACCTTGAACTCACCAGCAGAAACTCAAACTATGCTGCCTAACCACTCTGTAACAGATGCTGTCATGCCATATACAGAGCTCCTCCTCTGGTAAAGACAAAAAACCCTTTCACCCTCCTCAATATCCAACTTGATAAGGTGCTGCTTGCCTGCAAGCTATTGTGCCATAGCTACAAGCTCAACTGCTGTAGCTTCTAAAGGAACAGCCCTCTCAGGCTGTAGCTCTTCATGTCTGTCAGGATCTGTAACTGTACACAAGTGTACAGGAAGCCTGATTTAATGTCCATCCTCTTCTGAGAAACTGAAAGTAGTATCTGTGCACATTCAGACCAGGCAGACATCTGTATCTAACCTGAAATGATTTTATTTATTTGTTCAAATACCTAAGTTTATACAAGCCATCACATGCTGAAGCTCTGTTACTTACCAGCTGCATATCTACTACATCATTGTATCTTATAAGAGCAACTGGAAGAGTCACATCTTCAAAATCAGTCTTGTTATCTGAAATAGGAGACTAAAAGACAAAGTATAAGTGATAAGTACGTTCAGCCTATTTGCAAAGCAGGTTACATCCCTGAAAGCAGATTATCTTTTAAATGTCAGTGTATTTCTAGGAAGATAAAAACCAAAAAGCTCATTCATCACCCTTTGCAAAAGGTTAATGAAGACAGATGTACTTAAAACAGGTGATACGAACAACACATCTGGATTCATATAGCTCTTGTGCTTTTCTAGTATTAGAAGGGATAATTTTTATTCTCTACACTTCTAAAACAAGATTGATTTTTCATGATAATCACACAAATTCATAAATTGCACATATTGGTATAAAAATGTTGCAGCTGTAACAGAGAACAAAAAAGCAACAGAAGTACCTGTGAAAATATCTCAAAATACCTTTTTATCTTCACTTTTGGATTACATTTTCATAGCTTATTTTTATCACAGATGTCTAAAACAGTATCATCTAAGATTACATAGAGTTCAGAATACACTAAAATTAGGGAATGATAAAGAAAATATTTGCATTCAGCAACATGACTAAAGATACCAGGAAGAGAACAACAATACAGTTTGCTTGTAGGTACTTGCAGCTGATCCAACCCAGTATTGCACAGAGATAACTCCGTCTCAGAACACCAGTCCCACCAGCACAGCACTCTCTGGGAGGGTTAATGACTCCTGCTGGAATCCCACCCATAGCCAGGGTCCTCTGCTTTTGGGCTTCTCTCAGCTAACCCTGTACAACATTGCATTGGATCAAACAGATAAGATGCTATTTCACCACAGAAGAAAACTGTGCTGTAACCTACCAGCCGGGATTTACTGGCAATCAACAGCATTTTAGCACCCAAACTTTGTGCAATTCTTGCTTTCTCCAAAAAGGTGCAGTTTCCTCTCATCACTACAACTGCTTTGTCCTTCATTACACCAGAAGGAACTTCAGATGAACTGCAGAGGACTGTGGCAGTCAGGTTTTCCAGAGTCCTGAAAGTCTGCAGAGAAAAGAAATGTGACAAAGCCAGGAAATTTGATATGACAAACTAACCTAGACGAGTGCATTACTATGGTCCTTAACTTGAGGTTTGCCAGAAGGAGGTGTAGAAGAAAACCATCATTAATTCAGGAAAATAAAATCACAGCAGCAGTTTCTGCAGACTGCAATACTGAGGGACATTTAGAACAGCACGTAACTAAAATAATAGGGCTGTTTCTAAGTGCAATTTCACAGCAGCTGTTCCTGTAATCCAACCATAACAAACTGGTTGAGTAGGAAAACCCCTACTTGTAGTTCTGCGGAATTCAAGGGACACTCCGTGACATTTCCAGGCTTCACAAGCCAAAAGGGCACTGATGGATACAACACAATCAGAGTTCCAAAGTATAATGTTTCTTCAAAACCAGCTGTTGAGTCTGATAATGTATTACTTACTACAAAATAGTAATAAAAAAAATTATATCCTTATTTCAAAGTTTAATTTCATATTGACAATTCTCTTTAAATTATTGTCAATTTTCTTTAGCCACTTGGATGTCTTGATTAACTAAAGTGGCCCAGCAAAGATGCCTGGGGCAGACAAATGACTTTTACTCTTTTTTACATTGAGTTACTCTGTGAATGAATGACAGAAGGGAAGGCAGAGTGTCTTGATCACTCCCAAACATGAAGTATTTCCTATTTATATGAAGAACGCCTAAAGAACATTTATTTCTGCCTCATACCAACACTCTCAGAAAATAAGGCATGATGATGCATTCCAGATAATCTATTACACCATATGTTTAAAAGACAAGTAAACAAGAACCAATATATTAAAAAATATCTGTTTCCTAAGTTTATCAATTTTGTAAACAAATAAACAATAACTCCCAAATATAAAACATAGACATAATGATAACATCTGAAGAAAAGAAATTAACAGTATCAAATGAATACACAAACACATTTAAAACCAGTTCTAAGCACAGAGAGAGAACCCCTTTGTAAGCTTTAGAAGCTGTCTTTAAAGCACAGAAAAGTTCACTTTAATTTTTTTTTGAGGGGTGACAGAGAGGAGACAGCTTGATCCAAAATGGCAAATATTCAGGGTAGCACCTGCTTAACTCAAAATTTTGAAGACTAATTATAGCTGATCCAAATTCATACCGCATTCTAGTTCTCAGAGACTGTGACTATAAGCTACTTACAGCATTGTCCAGGCTTTTTGGAAGAGATGTCCACTTAGAATTGTAAATGATGCAGTAATCCTTTGTCACAGGGGGCAGCCCGCTCCCAGAGGCGTGCAGGATCCCCTCATCCGCGGCCACCTGCAATGAACCAGGGTGTTCTGAATTAAACAAAGCTCAGAATACCACTTACACAGACATTCTTCTAAAAGGCTGTTAGGAAGAAAAACAGCTGTTAGGAGAAAAAGAATTTATTCAGTTAATTATTTTACATAATGACTGATTCCATGAGAGATGGGCAGCTTGAGAGCAGGCCCGAACCTCGTCACTATACTGTTGCTTTAGACCAGAAATACAACTATTTATCTGTGATGTGTACAGCTCATGTCACCAAGTAAAGAATACCAGCAAGAAACCCAGGGAAATGATTTCAGATTCTGTATCCCATGCCTTCCAAGAAGTGTAAAACTGTACATGGAAAGCAATTAGAACAGTACATGGAAAAAAGTTAAGAGTCTTTCCCTCCTTGCAGACCCTAGAATTTCCCCTACTAATAAAGGTATGATATGACAATTCCTGAAATATTTTTTCTCAATTAACTGCAAACACAGAGACCAACAAGTGTACTTTAAGAAGAATTTGTGCAGTTAAAGAAATAAGTGTTTCTTAAGATTAGAGTCACTCAAATAATATGATTTCTGTTATTTACCAATACACCTGAATTTCAAAACTTCTTAATAATTGCATGATATATGCCTCTCCCTAAGCATTAATAAAGGTCAGGTACCTCAGTGGATAAATGAACAGACTAAAGATTAAATGCAGCTACAGTTGCATAGTACTGAAAACAAATAAACATAATTTGTATCTCAAAGAAGTGTCACCTTAGGAAAACTGGGAGATCATTTCATCTGTTTGTCTTGAGAAAGAAACTGATCTCCACAGCAAGAAGTCTCATGAGATTAAAAATAGATAAACTTAAATCCTGTTGTAAACTCCAGATTTGTATAAAAGAACACTGAGACATTAAGCTAGAAGTGGGTGTGTGGGGAAAGCCCAAACACTTGTGAGATATACAATGCTAAGCATTAACAGTGCTACAGAGGCATTTCTCCTTCAGCTTACAGATCTGTATTCTTTACCAAGTGTGAACTGGAGAGGAGAGAAAAGAAAAGCATGTGACGATATTGTTTCAGAGGTTTATGTCTGCCTGGTTTGAATAGCAAAAAACCTTCTTCAGAGGAATCCATTATATTGGCCACAGTGCATGAACATCTGCTGGGAGAACTGTGTCAAAGGGCCTGAGCACATTAACTGTTTAATACAGAACAGTTCTTCAGCTGTCAGCTAAAAGGAGTTGTTCCATGATTTATGATCAGCACAAAAATTATCAAGCTTCCCTCTTAAGTACACTCACCTAAAAGTACAAATTTAATGGCAAATTAAAAGCAGTAAAGACTTCCAACATGTGCAAACCCCAGATGTTTCCATCTATTAAAAGCTCTTTCTGCTTCACAAAGTAGAATAATAACTGTCTTCTGGGTCCCAGGAAATCAACTGTTAATGCTACACAAGCATAAATCTACCTAGAAGGAGTGATTACTTGCCTATTTGATATGCCTGTTTTGTTTGGCAAGCTTCCCCTCCCTGGGGATGAATCAGGGAACACAATTCATCCTCATGAGGCAGAGGGAAGCAGGAGCAGAGCATGACATGCACCCACATGTATTCATTGCTGAGCTCTGAGGACAGCATTTAGAAGTTAAAATATTAAAAGAAACACTATTGATGCACTTCACTTGGAACATCCCCACTGAAATTCTGTTGCATCCAGCTGAAGTTCTCTAATTTTCTAATTGCTTCAGTGTCCTTCTTTCACAACAGACAAGGGCTACTAGTTTGGGCACCTGGCCTTGCTGTCAGCTGTGCCTCTGAACAAATCCTACTCTCAGAATACATGCAAAGTAAAAATTTCTTACTGAGCACATTTTCAATCTTGTTACTTCAGAGAAAGACTAAGAGTGTGTGCACAAAAACAGGTCCTGAAAAGATTAACCTGCTTCCACAGGCTGATTGCTTTAGCATAAAAATGTTCCCACATGGAGTAGAAGCATGACAGCTGTCCTTACCTAAAGGGGCATCACCATCGCCTTTCACTTCAGGTTCACACAATTCCCAGTGGCCCCTCACCTCCAAGCAAATTCCTTCCTATTTTTGTTCTCTCATCATACTTCCTTCCCTTAGCACCTTTAAACGCTTCTTGTATCATTCCTTATCATTGATAGAGAAGAAGTATCATTCTGTCTCTTGCTCTCTAATTTTCCTAACACGTCCTGTCACTGCAGGGATATAAGCTTGGGATGACTGCTTAGCTTTGGAGTGTACCAGTAACCCCACCACACGGAATACAGGAAGTCAGATGAACCATTACACACAGAGACCAACCCCAGCCTGTATTTACAACATCCATCATAATTAGCAACCAGATATGACATACAGAAACTCAAAGGTATGGAGCAGGGAGAAGGTATTCTGTATATAGCAAGTAACAACAAAGAAAGAAAGAAAAAGAACCATAAAAAGCTAGGGAAAAAAACTAGTCACAAACAGAGCAAGCATCATTTTGTTGTTCTGCCAGTGGCCCTGTGACACACACAAACTGTCCCTTCTTCCCTCTTTGCAGGCACTGTGACCCAGGGGAACAGGTGCCCATGCCCAGAGAGTAGCAGTGGTGCTCTGAACACCTAAGAGCTTCCTGAGGCCCAACTTCCCATGCTGTTAATCTCCAGATACTGTTCTTGAGGCAGAATGACCTGGATTCAATGCTCACCACTGTTACAACTGCATTTGTGGAGCAAAGGAAAGGCAGGACACAGGGTTGGAGCCTTACAGGAGGGCAGATGCCCTTTCCCTTGTCAACAGCAGCAAACCATTGGGTTATGGAACAAAACCACTCTTCAGAAAAACCTCAACATAACTAGTGACAACTATGTGGGACTCACAGAGAGAAGACACGAGTTACTTCATCCACAAGCATTCTCAAGGCATTAACAGACTGTGCTGTGCACTTGTCACATATCCAGTGGTGACTTCCTACACAGGAAGTACTCTCCATCCTATCTTACCAAAACAAGATAAAAACTATGTCAAAATAAAGCAAACAAAAAACCCTCAAACAACAACAACCAAACAATCTAGTGGAGCAGCATTTAATACAGATATGCCCTTCATACTGTCTCAGCAGATTACAGAAGTTTCTGGCTTCCCCTTTTCACTACCCCATTTAGCAGAGAGCAGCCTGCCAGATTTCACCTGTGGAAAGGGAGAAGCTCCGAGTATGTCCCACACCGAAACTGAAACGGTACTGGAGATAAGCCAAAAGACAGGACACGTACACACACCACGAGCTTCCCCCATTTCCTGCACCATAATTTAAAAGCCTCTAGAAACAACAGGTTTGCCCACGCAGGCACCCGGGAGGTTTATTATCCCGACTCCCAACGCGTGACCGGAGCCGGCCCGGCCTGGGAGAACCGCGGGGCCTCTCCCGAGGCCCAAACGCCCCCGGGCCGGGGGGAGCCCAGCCCAGCCCGGGGGACGGGAGCTCCCGGGAACGGGCATCGGGCGGGCACAGGGAGCCCCTCGGCCGGCAGCGCCGGGCGGCCCCATTCACCAGCGCCGTCCTTACCGGCGGGAGCAGCAGGGCCCCCAACAGGGCCCACAGCAGCCCGGCCGCCCCCATCGTCCTCCGCCAGCCGCTCNCCCCATCGTCCTCCGCCGGCCGCTCGGGGAGGGGCCTCGCTGGGCTCGGGCTCCGCTCGGCCCCGCCGAGCCTTTCCCGGCTCCCGGCAACACTTCCTGTTCCGTGCGGCGGCCCCAGCCCGGGCCCGGGACGCGGCGGGTCCGGCGGGGCGGGGCGGTGCTGGGGCGGTGCTGGGGCGGTGCTGGGGCTGCGCTTCCCCGCCCCGGCTGTACCACCCCGCCCCGCCTGTGCCTGTGCCACCTCCTTTTCCTGCGGCTCTCGGCGAGTCCGCGTTTCCCCCCAGTAGCTCCAGGTGAGCGGGGTTTAGGCACTGACAGGAGCCCTGGGGCCCGTCAGGGCCCTTACGAGTGAGAGGGAAGGGCCTGGTTGGCCCCACGTCTCCCCAGACAAAGCGCTCCGGGAGTTTCGCCCCTGTCCAGCGCACACACAAAGCCGTGGGAGGGAGGCGTGGGGAGGAGAGCAGCGTGTCGTATGTGAGAGCTACGAGTACAAGGAACAGCGAAGTGTGACCTCTGACGAAAGGTTGAGGGTTCAGAGATGTCTTCCAGGTTTCGAGAGCATTAAAAGGGCTGTGATGCATCACATGTAAGAGCCAGCAACAACTCGTGGGAAGGAGATGGGGTGAAACAGCTCTGTCATTTACCAGCAAAGGAAGTTGTGCAACATCTTTTTTTTTTTTGACTGGAGGTTTTCCAAGGCTGGTTCCGCGGTCCCCTCCTGCCCCTTCCTCTGCCTCAGGGCCAGCGTGCACAGGGAAGGAGAAGGGCTGAAGATAAGAAAGATTGTTGTAGATAGAAAGGGATGGGGCCATGAGCCAGACAGGAGAGGAGTGAGGAAAAGGGAAAGGCAAGAGGATGACACTGGAGCTGCAGTCCAGCATCAGTCGAACAGAGCCCACTTGCTTGAGTTGCTCACAAACTAAGTGGTTATGAGGTTATTACTACTGAGGAAGGAGATTCCTTCACGTATAGTTTTCCCTATGTGTGAATGTAAGGACAAACCCACATAAAACATCTACAGAGAACATTCTACACTGCATTATGGCAGTTTTTCAGGAAGCTGTTCTGTTGCTATAAAAATATGAGTAACTTTTACATATCTGTACATAAGGAATGTTTGGATCAATACGGATATTTTGATGGTAACAGACAAGCTTTTGTTTTTCCCTCAGTGACAATCTGCAGTTCATCATTATATCAGCAACAGAACAAGCTTATGCATCTTACAGAATTGCTGGGCTGCAAAAGTGTCTCTAACAATTTATTGTGCTTAAACAGTGAAAGATAATGGAACACTATGACACAGCTAATAATTCATATTCTGTGCAGAATTGGTATTTAAAAAAAGAAACAAACAGGCTTGTACATTGTCCGTCTGTGTGTTTCTATTTTGGTGCTGTTGTCAGAGTAACCATGACATTTTATCTTGACTACCATCTCTTCTGGCTCTAACAAGATCTGGATGACAGATGAATACTGATTACTTCAATAAATCTGCCAATTCTGTGATCTGTAATGAGCTAAGGATATGTACACAACAGTGTATTTTGGGCATGGAAGAAGTATTTAATTTGAATTGCGAGTGCGCAGCTGCTCACAGGAACACATTCCATGGCGGCATGTCCTGTCCTACCACATACTAATCCCTCTCCCTGTGTGCCCCAGGAAATCACAGCAGCTTTTATTTTGTCTGCATCTGGAAAAAAAATGGACCAAGGAGAAATAGGAATACAATTGCCTCTAAATAAAATGGAATTTCTCTCTCAAAAAGTGTTTGGTTTGATGTCCCCTGCCTTGATGCATGTTTAAAGATGTTGTGAAAATATCTCTTACACCAAACACATATACTGCAGTCCAGTGGGACTGCGTGGGTTAGAAATACCTGCACTGAAGAGCCCACATTTAGGATATCAGGGAAAACTTCTTAGGTTATCTTTATTGGCAACTTCAGTAGTCCCTAATTTTTACCATTAGGTTTAATGTGTAACCAAAACTAAAACCATGATGTACTCTCAAATTTCAATATGATGAGAAGAACTAGATTTTGTTCATATACATTGCCTTCCCAAGGAGGCACATTTGGGGGAGTGGCTGTCAGCATTAGGTATTTAAGAGAAACATTGCATCATTTTTGGAGGACTAAGATTGCAAAAGTGACTAGACTTTGCTCCCCAAACAGTTATGTCATACAAAAATTAGGACAGAGGGGGGTTTGGGTGCATTAATCAATGAGCTTCAAAGGGATGAAGGAATTTTTTAACATGCCGTATTAACTTTTAAGAACTAAGAGAGAACATTGTCCCAAATACTGAATATATTTTTAAGAGAATTAGTAGGCAGTAGAGAAATAGGGCAGAATAAAACAGGTGACAAGGAAAAGGAAATGGCTTAACCAAAGACTATTTTACTCCATCCTATAAACTCTTTTCAGTGCTTCATACTTTCACAGCTTTTTGGCTGGAGCCTGGAACAAAACAGCAAAATAGCACTGTGAAACTTCTTGGTTAAAACGGCCAAGGAAACGTTGTTGCTGGAACCTGCTGTCTCTGTGAGACAGGCACATGTGGCAAGCACAGGGACATGTGCAGCAGCCTGACGGGACCTGTATCTCCTGGCAAGAGAGAGATCCAGGACACAGACAATGTTTAAAAACTAGTTATTAATACAAGCACATGTAGCAACTTTTCCCCATGGACTAACAGCCTTATCTGAACACCAGTAAGTAATAATCTATGCAAGCAAGACATATGCTAGTTCACTGAGTATTATGCAGCAGAGAGAACAACTAATTTAAATGCATTTTCAAGGTGATATTTAAACTGGTTGAAAGAAACTAGTGAAAGCCTTACTCATACAGCATTATGCAGCAAGGCCACATTAGCATGTGTTAATGAAGGGCTGCAAACCTTATTTTTGAATTATATTTTCAAGTTTGTATAACACCCTCAAAGGTATTGAGTCAGGTTTTAATATTCCCTGTGGTAGAGACTGCAAGGGTAAATGTGGGTAACTGCATTTAAAAGCATATTTCCTTCACCATTAATATGCAGCCTCAGCTGATGTTGAGTCTAGACTTTCAAACATATATATTAGATCAACTTTTAAAAAATAGATTTATGTCTAGAATAAGTGCCATTGTTTTGTCAGATCTATGAATCCTTAATTTCAGAGAGCTCACTAATTACTGGTTATCAGGATAGTCTTCATTCACCTTTAGACTGGGCTCAGGTAAGTTATGTAAAATGTACATGTATTTCTTAAGCACCAGCAAGATCAGATACATGTAAATACACTACTATATATAAAATAAAAATAATCCTATAACCAAACACTTTTTCTAGTTCTTTAATGAAGAAATATGAAATTAATTAGTCATCCACTTGTACAGTCCAATGTCAGCTTTAAAAGCACATCAAATTCTCTCTCAGTAGTTTAAATATAAATTTTAAGTCCACCTTTTTTAACTTTCAGTAAGCCAGAGCAATCATACTAATTTCAGTTTAAAAGAGAATGGCTTATTTCCTTACACATTACTGAAGATGAAGGTCTAAATATATACATATATATTAAAACATATATTAAAGCAGTAAAAGACATAATTTACTCTTTTTTTTTTCACCCCTCAATTAGGGCGGGCCCTTAGTAATAATAACCTTGGTTTTGTTCAGTTTGGATTCATATGCAAATATCAGAGGAAACTTAAAATTTGTTTAGAGTATTCTTCCCTTTTACATTGTTTTAATAACAACACAAAATTTAAAAGGTAAAGTAGTTTCAAGTGGCCTTGATTTCATTAGTAATTTATTTAGAGGTTTCAACAAGCACCTCAAAGTTGTTGTTCTTGTCCACCTGTTACTATTGTCTTCTAAATGAGATTAAAACTAGGTTAAGAGAAGAAAACTTCTATTCAAACTAAGGTTTTGGGTATCATTTTAGGATTTTGGTCATGCTAATGGGGTGCACAGGAAATGGGTGTATGGAACAAGTGAAATGGGGTGTATGGAACAAGTGACAACCCCAAGGTGTTCAGTAGCCTTACTGCAAACCTTGATAAGCTGGATTTAGGCAGTGCAGAGGCCAAAGCAGCCCATGCCATGGCTTCCCTGTACACCCCACTGGCCCTGAAGGGGCACAGGATTGTGTTACAATGTGAGCTTGCACATCTCCAAGTTCCCAGGTAAAGACAGGAGCCTCACTATCAAGTACTTCAAGCTGGGAGCTTTTTTGGCACAAGAACACATACTAGTAACATCCCTGACTACTCAAAGTGATGTAAGTACCTGTGTTCTTTTGTCTTTCCATTCTCTACACAGCATCAGGAGAAAAGATATTAATGGAAATCTGGTGTCACCATGGCAGCCTCTTGACATCTCAGCCTGCAGAGAGTCCAGGAGACTATTACCCAAACTTCCTCAGGCACAAAGAAGTCTTCAGAGCCTTTCACTTCTACTTGTCCCTATCCTCCCAACACCTTGAATGTGAATATCAGGTGGATCTATTTAGTTTTCCTGAAGCTTTGGCAGCACAGTGGATTGAAGGCAAACACCCTTTTACTACTGCTATTTTGCATTCACTAAGTTTATTTGGTTTGTTTTCCATTGGGTGCAGCAGACCTTAGCATTTAGAACATCTGCAACCTCACACAAAGCAGAAAAAAAAAAAAAAAAAAAAAAAAAAGAAAAGAAAAAGCCATTTTGTCTCCCAAACATATATGTGACATCAGTGTGTAACAGCTGCAACAAGGGCTACTTTTCTGGGTGGCTCCATACTTTCTGTAAACAGCTTTGTAAACCACTGCAGGAAGAGGATACTACCATTCATTAAAGTGATATCGGCAATCTGTGTCTCAAAGTCCCAGCTTAGTCATGCATTAAGTACCCAATTTCCTCCATATACCAATTATGCACATATTACAGGTATTTTGCAGTTGATATCAGCAGAGCTGTCTTGTGTGTTGCAGATAACAAATGTCAACATGCACATGATCTGCTCCCTGCTCCTTCCTCATAACTGTGTACCACAGTGCCTCTCCAGGGATAAGTCTCCCTCACTTCTAGACCTCATTGTTTCTGTAGTTCCTGATGTACCTGTTGGCCTCTCCACCACCTTCCCTGAAGGACACAGAGTTAAGCCATAACAAAGGTACTTCATGCTTTCTCACAGCAAAGTAATGCTCAGAGCTGTGTGTGTGACAAGGTTGAGTAACTCCACAGCCTAAGGCTCTGTTGAGGAAAAAGCTGCCAACAGGCCAGTTCCTAGAAAGGGCCTATTCTGCACAGGACTAGAAACCTTTTACATACACACTGTAACCACATAAATATCATGAGGAAAACTACTGATGTAAGTACCTTGGGCCCTGTGTGTCAGACAAATTCCTATGAATGAAAAAAAGACAGTTTTCTGCAGAAGTTCAAGCACCAACCACTTACAGCATCTCCTTAGGCACACAGGACTTCAGCTGTAGAGGTGTGCAGCTAAACTTTTGAATTTCAAGCATTAACTGCTACTTTTGGGGTTAAACTCTGTCGATTCAGTCCCTGTATTAAGACAGAAAGGTACATAGTAAGAGTGGTACTACAGTAGCAAGGAGTTAAAAATGCAAGTCTCAATTTTTAAAAAATAAATAAATAAGAAAATTTTATTCCAAGCAGCCTTGGTTTTAGAAAAACATTCTACTTATGGTTAGTCTGTGTTTTCTGCCCTAAAACCAATCTGCAATCTAATGAACCAGAATTCTTTTATTTCAGAACTCCGCATCTTTGACATTAGCTTTTAGTGTGTGATTCACCTGCCTTACAGACTTTAGAATTCAAAGTTCAGCTTCAGGAGCCATAAACCAGAAGCATAACCTACTAAACCAGAGTTTAAGTACTCTTGGTAATCTGTCCCATTGAAGAGTTTGTTCTCCTGAGAACAGAAGACAGAAACACCAGGAAGGAAGATCTGGCTTCTATCTCATATTCCCCAACTGCCTAACTTCATCTCAGTGATTTCCTAACACAGTAAAACAACTGCCTGAGATTCTTGACTATAAGTTTGCAGAACCACAAAGTATCTGAAATCCTTAAAGGAACCCACTCACCACAGGATATCTGCAATGGGGTTAAAACAGCTGTAACACAGCACTGTTGTCCTCCTGTAGTTCCATAGTGATTATGTAAGGCAGACAAGATCATTCTTATCTTCAGCTGCTGGGTTTTTATGGCAGTGTAACAGTGCTGATAGCAAAGGAAGTCTGACCACAGTCAGCAGCAGCCTTTCGTTGACAGATCTGATTAATTTTTTCAGTGTTACTGCATTTAGTAACATATCATGAATTTCATGAACATGGAAATTAACATTGTTGAATTGTGCTTGTTCTTGCTGGCATTGTAAGATTAAGGGTATTTATTAATCTGACATTTTTTGTCAGTACAGAGTGGAAACTACAGAAGCACCTGATGGTCCGATATGGCAAGAGCATACAAAGGAATAGCACTGCATGCCTGGGCTACAAGTTATCGTATCACAGGCTGACTTGCAACATAGCACAACACCACATAACTGTTATAAAGCTGCTCTACAGGAAACATTAGACATATCAGGTTGTGAAAAAGCCAAATACCTTTTCTATATACCGACCACAGGTTCATGCAGCATTATGGGACAGTCAGTAAAGCCTAGCAGGAACATCAAGGGATAAGACAGGCAGTATTGGAAATAACTCCCCCTCCCACGATTTTTTTTTTTAAAGGAAGTAAACAGTAGTGAGACTCTGACTGATTACATATGAAACACTTGATCCTGCTCTGCTTGCACGTTATTTTACTTCTGGCTACAAAAAGAAACCATAAAATGCCACCAAGTCAGAGCAGTAATAGTGCTTGATTGTCTTGACAAAAGGTCTTCACAGCCTACAATGTAGCAAAAAAGTTTGATCAATTGGTATTATTTCTATATTTTATTCCATTCAAGTTCAAAAAACACCAAACAAACCACCAAACACCACAAGGGAATAAAAGCTTGCATAGAGCAGAGAAGGCTTGATGTAAAACTGTGCTCTCTAGTGGAGAAATTTGATATTGTGCAGTGGAAGTTCAAGCCACCCTGATCCATCCACTTAACCAACAGGTTTTCAGTGCAGAGAAAATATCAAGATTTTCCACAATATGAAAAGAGCTCAAGTGCCCAATTCAACAAATTTATTACAACTGAGATAGATTTATACCAAGTTACATTTCAGATTACAGCTACATAAGGTTTCTAAATATAGAGAATAAAAATACCTAAGTCCCAAGACATGTCTTTAGGTTTGTTTAGATTTTTAAAAATAATGGCACTCTTAATGCAATAACAAAACATTTCATTTTAGTGATGTGACACTTTATTATGGACCTATGTAATACTCTGAGGAAAATAGGTTAGTTTTACATCAGATAGTGCTACTTGGTTTGCGTGATGAAAATTAGGATTTTTCTCTAAATAAGTGTTTAATAACAAATTCTCAGTTGATTTATTTTTAGAGACAAGAACCGACATGATGACCAGCTCCTTTATTTCTAGTCACACAACTAATCTTAAACCTACCAAATGGGTCTTTGGGAAACTGTAACTCCTATTCAATTTGTTTTCTTACAACCCATTTTCTTCATGACATCTGCCCTACCACCTTTTTTTCTGGGCAGGTAATTGAATAATTGAATGCATGAACTCACTATAATAGCAGGTGAATTGGAATCTATTCTTTAAAACAGCTTGGACACTGCTTCCTCAACGTATACAGGATTTATCTTCTTTAAACTCTATCTTAACTAGGTGGTTGGAATATATCTGAAGTTAGAAGACAGTAATATGAAAGACTTTCAAAAGCTAAATGTACAGCTAACTATGCTAATTTTAAAATATATTAAAATTTGACATGCATTTTAATTCAAGAGTAAGGATCGAGCAAGACACAGATATTAGATTTCTCTCATGTGGTTACAGAATGTTATGATCAGCTGTTGACTGTTATAGAAAGTGATACTCCCCCTTCTTCTTTGGCCCTTAAAGATGAAATATGGGGGAGGGGGAAAGTTATTTTTTGAATACATACAGGAACACAGAGCTACCTTTCATGTTTTAAGTTCCCTACTGTACTCAAAAAGGCAGCCTAACAGTTCAGCAAAGCCTGCAGTCTAGATTCAAGAAGTATCACAAGCTACAAACAGAATCCAAGAAGTTAAAAGATTTGCCAGCCAGATATTTTCTTAAATGGAAAAAAGTTCATAACTGATGTTTTGCCTAGAGCCAGGAAAGAACTTCACTGACTTCCAGCATAACTGGTGCTGATATGGCAGCAATTGAAATGCTTGTGTTTAGTTAATCCCCTGCTAGCAAGCAGATTTCCTGAGTTTCTAGTTGTAAAAACTTTGAGCTGGGCAACGGTTGTCAGTGATTGGATAAAAAGAAAACCTAACTCTACTTCAGGAGTTTTGTCATATCATTTAATAGAAAGATCAATAAGAACTCAGTAATAAACAGTAGTTTGAGTATGGTTAAATATTTATGGCTATTTATTTAAATATTTAGGAAGTGCTAGAACTCTGCAAGACACTGTCTTCATTTAATATTCCCCTGCAACTTTTCACAATATTCTTTAAGAGTGCGTACTTCACACGGCTGTATCACTTAAACCATGTGCAAGAAAAACTTTCAATCATCTAAAACAAACAGTCATTCAATTAAAGAGCCAGAAACATCAGCAAGATATCCCTTTAAGTCCTGTATGGTTACTGTTACAGACCAGTAACAAAGAGAGTGATCTTATATATGTTTAGTTTAAAATTCAGTGGTAGTCATGCAAAATTAACACACAGGTATGAGCATATTGCAGCACCACTTGAAGTTAACTGGTAGGTACCATCAGCTGTGCTGCAGTAATACCTGCCAGTCACACCAGTGTGTGTGTGGAGGGGAGGCAGCCCAGTCACTGAGACACATCTGTTGTTCTAAGTCTCATTTGAGAGTCCTTATGTTTGCAAAACCTCCATTTTCAGTTACCAAAGTGTTATCACGGCAAGGCAGAAGTGTCACTGCATTTTGCAGACTCATCTAACTATATTATATTAGTTTGTTCACCATCAAAAGACATTAAAAACACCAAAGAGTTATGCCTTAGGTTGCAAAACATCTAAAAAACGTGTCTAAAGTTTTATGAAAATTACAATATCAAGCTTGGCACTCAGTTTGGCCTACATTAGAAGTGAAAACATGCAATACCTTCCAATTAAATCAACCTGCATTTCATGAGGGGAGAGAAAGACAGAGATCAAAATCCCAAACAATTCATACTGACTTCAAATTCCATCCTACAAGACAACTTTGTGAGGTTTTTGGGACAGAGCTAGGAAGTCATCCACAGTGACAAATTACAGTTGCCACTACAAACACTACCACAAAAGACCATTTTAAGGATCATTTACAATAACCCCTTCAGAAGGTATTGTGCAAAGAACACCAAAGCTTGTACTGACCTATTTATAATTCAAGTACTCTCCCTACTCCATTATAAAGAGGTTTTAGAGAATATGAAAGCAAGTCCAGGGGGTCCTCACAAGACAGAGCAGATTTCCTCCTTCTCTCAGTCTCCTACATCTCAACAGTTGCAGAAGTGCCATTTGTGTAGCCACCTTTAGACTTCATGTGGTCCTGAATTGATACAGCCTAGAAAAAAAGTTTATCAGAACATGCATCTTATAAATTCTGGTTGCCAGAGCAATTATTAAAAGCATCAATTGAAAAGACAGGTGGGCCATAGGTTTACAGTGCTACGTTCCAACTGAAGTAGGGAAAAATAACAACTAAACCCAGGATTATCAAATAGTATTTTAAGTCAGTGTATGAGATGTGTTTTGCTATCCAAAATCCACTTATTCTTACATCCCTCACCCTGGCACAGCTTTGACTTCAAGGCAATGTGTTATCTGCTCCCAGTAACAAGTGCATCCACAGAATCCATATCCAAAAGGTTCTCATCATACGTAAAGATACTGAGGAAATGGGCACTTGCTGAGTGTATCTCCCAAAGTATTTCATGTTTACAAACCAAAAGACAGTTCTGTTCTGGTGCTATTCTATTGATTAAAAAAACAAGGTCAGGTTTTTCTCTGTCTTACAATTATCTCATATTTTATTAGCTGCCTGCTCTACAGGCTGCTGAGTGGAGGTCTCTGCTTACCCAAGAGGTGCACACTTACTGATGTGTAGTCACTGCTCATCTCTCCTGCCCCGACGTGTGCGGTGTGTACAAAATTCATTGGCTCTCCGATCATATTCCGGTCCAGTCTCCGACGCCTCTTCTATTAAAAAAAAAAAAAAAGAAATCTTAGGTCTCTATGCAGAAAACATGAACAGCTTTCAGACAAAAAAAATCAGCTGAGATAAAAATAGATAGCCAGCACTGACCCCTAATTAAACCTCACAGCAACCATGCTGAAGTTTCAGACTGTTCACAGTAGGGCAAGATCAAAGTCACTTTTATTACTGCTAATTACATTTTAGCAAGAACTTAATGTTGGAAAGTCAGTGTCTGAGAACTGCAAACAGTCACATGGTCCAGGTTTCTGGCAAAGCACATGTAGTTCAAACGGACTGGTTTTGGCTTTTGCATTACTTTGCCCAAATTAATCAAAACAACAGGACAATGAAAGTGTTTTGCCTGTAACTGAAAGAAAAAATTTCAAATCTGATAAAAGATGGCTGTTGTGCATCTACCTACCGGCTGGGGCTGTTCACCATTGCACCAGTTAAAACAAACCAGGAATTCAGTCATTATATTTCTCAGTAGGTAATAAGGTCTTGTTAAGTGAAATTATTTCTCTGGGAGTTCGAGCAGTACGAGGAGTGAGCTTAGAAAGGAATTGCTTGTGCAGATTCGCTGGTAAAGATCACAGCATGCATCTGATCAGTATACCTGTAAAGAGACTATTATTTAAGTTTACATTCAAAGATATCAAAGTTTTGTAAGAGTTATTGAGCAATAGGCAATTTGTAAGACTAAAGCAAGACTGTTAAATTTTTTTACACACCTGTAAAAGAGAGTAGCATAAATTTAAAATCAGTATGTCCATGTCAGAAATCAGGGATAAGAACTCCGTGTATTTACTCAAAGACAGTAACATAAGTTCTTTACAGAAATATAATAAAAACAATGCTAGAATTGAGGTCTTGTTTAACAGTCCATGATCTGGCTGTAAGCAGAGCTAGCCAATACTTGTGAATTATTTACTGTTTTGAAAGAAACTAACTTTAAACCACAACAGATTGACTACTTAACATTTACAAACTGGTGCAAAAGAAAGTTTGGGCCTTACGTCTGACATGGGTACTCTTCTTAGACATAGAAAAGCTTAAAGCAAAGAGCCTTGTACAACTCCAAATAGCCCTTAAAAGAGAAAAGAAGAGCCAAGTACATCAGCAAGAGAAACCATTCATCAGAGCCTGGAGCTTCCCCGAATATACAAAACTATTAACACAGCACTCCTGAACTGGAGACACAACCAGGAGATTCACTGACTCTAAGTGCCCTGCAGCCAGGATACAGTCCAACTTTTAGTAGTCACTAACTTTGTTTTTTTTAAGTATATCTTCCTTCTAATCAAACCAAGGGCTACAGAGTAGCCTTTCATATCAACTTTTTCATTAAAACAATATTACAACATGTTCATTTATAAAGAAGGTTTTGTTATTTTTTCAAGCTTACAGTTTAACAGAAGTTACAGCTTCAGCAATTCAATCTTTCTGAACGCCCACTAAAGCTCTCAGAACCAAACAGCATAAGCTTCCCTGTTCACAGGCATTTCTTATGTAGTCCCATGATTACATAATTAGTACATCTATTTCTTTCACCTTTGTGGTTTTCTTACACTTCATTGCTTCTCACGCTTCAAGCAGATGTCTTAAATTTCTGCCATTTATCTTTCAAAGCATTCATTATGTCTGTCCCTTGCTTTAGGTAGTCCACATGATACGTTATTGCAGAACACATCACTTATTTTTTCATTTTACCCCTGGTGGTTAGATTTTTCACCTCATCTCATCCTCTCACAACGGTCTTTATCACCACTAGAAGAGAGAGTGGCCCACATAGCCATAAGAACATGCAGAAGCCGAAGCTTTTGCTATCCTTTCACATGCAGATTTCTGGGGTCTCTTGCATGTTAACAAGACCATATCAAAGGTAAGATTTTCTTAAAAATCATAAAGTGTGTCCCTCTGCTGTGATAACCTATTTTGAGAGCAGACTGACTGAGATGACAGCATCCCCATCCCACAGTAAGGGCTGAACGCCTCCCGTCCTCCTGCCCTACCCCCCATGTGTCCGTGTCCCTCCGTGGGGCTCCGCGCGTACCTCGGGGTTTCCTGCAGCTCCCAGGGAGTCCTGCCGGGATGGTGTGTCCTCATTCCAGAGCTGGCACACAGCCAGCTCCCTTCTCGGCAACTCCAGCACGTTCACAGTTCATATTCCTGGGCTATAATTAGTCCTGTCGGCCGAGCAGGAGCGCTGCGATGCCGTGCTCTGCCGTGCACTGCCGCTGTTCCTCGGCTCCGGGAGGAGGTGCTGCCCAAGTCCGCTGCGCGTTTCACGCGAGCCCACAGGTGTCAGAACAGCAGAGCGGAGACCAAAAATAGCGCCCTGGTTTGGCGTCAGATTTGTGCAGCCGTGCAGTTTTCTCAGCACTCCCCCTGCAGCCTGTGGCTCACTTCCACCCCTGCGGCAGCTCTGCAGGTGTCCCCGGCACACGGCGTGCTCAGCGTCTTCCTGTTGTGTTTTACACCACAGCGCTTCTTTTCCGCTGCATGAGTCAGAGAATCATCCCCCAGGACGGCAATGTTCGCGCCAGGGCATAGGACACCACCTTGCTCCTGGAGAGACTCAAGGTCTCCACGCTAACTGGGAGAATTTTAAACACACCTTAATGCCTCCAGGCTCACCCAGGACTGGTAAAAGCCAACAAGAATCCCCAAACCGAGGAGAAAACAACATTTTGTCACAGTTGGCACGCAGAGTAGAATGGGACAATATCCTGTTGTTCTTTCCCTCTGTTTTTCACCATGGCAGCAGTATCATCGAGCAGAGGGGACAAAGGGCCTGGGAAATGGCTAGCACGCGCAGACACGGATGCTGGATGCTGTGGCAGGATGCACTGCCCTTCTGGAGCCCGGAGCCTTGAAGTGCTCAAGAGCTTTATGAAGGCTCAGATTTACTTTTGTGAGCATAACATTCAATTTGTTGTACCATTGCTGTGCATTAAAAAGTATTCAAAATATTCTTTTTTTTTACTTACAAAATATCCATGGAAAATATTTGCCCGAATCGAAACAAAAGAATTTTCTTTGCATAGACATGAGAGGTGCACAGTGATCCTGATAATTAACAACACTAAACATGCTTGTTCTTCCCCACTTTAGACTGAAAGTCTGATAATGTAAAATTCTTGGCTGGAGCTGTGCATGAAGGACAATAAGGGTACAATTCATGTATATTATCACACATCAGGCACAGGCTGCCATGACCCTGCCCCAATTCAGTGTTAAACTGTGGTTAACTGAGTCCAGTTGCCATTTTCATTCCAGCTCTATCAGCACTGAGTTGATATAAGAAGCATATTTCAGCCTAATTGCCACTGTGCTTCTAATTTGTTCATTATCCTTTGCTCATTTGATATCTACATCCTGTTAAAATCCTCCAACAATTGTATATTTATATATTTGAATGGCAAGGTGTGGTAAAAAATCAGCAGAACTTGTATTTCAAATACCGGTTTTGAGCACGAAACCTGAAGAGTGCATCTTGCTTGTTTAAAGGTGAGGAGTACAAGACAATAAATGACCAAGACTTTGGAAGAACCTTAGAGCCAAACAGCTAAAATCCTGCTGTACAGTGAGTTTAACTGCTTGCAAGTAACATACTGATTTTACCAGTGTATGTACAGGTTCCAAACTGGGTTTGGGATGCAGTCCTCACTCTACATAATAATGCTATTATGTAGTATGAATCTATCTATTGGCCTTCTGCCATCCTGGAGCTTTGTGAAGCTGAGAATAAGGTTTCATCTGATAGCTTCATTAATCTAGGTGTGTTGGTATTTTTAATGTAAGGAATTTGGGTGTAGTCTGTGAGGAGCTCCTCCTTTTCAAAGCTATATATTCAAAGCACATATATTTAAAAAATAACAACAAAGTCCCAAAAACAAACAAATAAACCATCACAAAAAATACCTCAAACCACAAAGGCAGCTCTTCTATTTCACAGTGAAAATGAGCTAAATAACCATAATCAAAAAGTGAAAAAAAAAAGTATTTTCAACTAACAGTCCATTCCTCCTCAAAAAAGAAGAAAAGCCAAAAGGCCAAATTATGTGTTCCCTTTGGAAGTTAAAAATAACTGCAAAAGAAATCAACTGAGTTTTGCCTGTGGTCTTACCAGAAGAAAATTAGCAAAAATCATAAAAGGATGAGAAGCAATCAAATGGTTGGCAATACACCAACAACTGGCATTGTAAACATGGTGACTGGAATTACTGGCTTGTAAATTAGGAAATTTAATGTTACTAAAAACAAATTCAGATTAAATTACCAGAAAAAAATGGAAAAAAAAAAAAAAGAAAGAAAGCTGAGACTATGAATTTCCCTTCTTTATGAAAGGATAAAAGCCCTGACAAGAAAAGGTGAAGTCCTTCAGGCACAGCCGTTTGGAGGATCCGAGCCCAGGCTGCCGAGGGACTGACACAACTGCCAAGGAAAAGCGTGCGAGGGAAGCAGGGAAAGCAGGGGCTGCTCGGGGCCATTTCCCGGTCGGTTCTCCCGCAGCTCCCTCACGGCCCGGCGCGAGGACACGCCGTGACCTTCACACAGGCGGCGCCGTGCGCTCCGCCAGGGGGCGCCCTGCGCACCGCGCGCGCGGC
>VYXB01008938.1:553202-578494 GCA_013397135.1 Pachyramphus minor | reverse complement strand
GCGCGAGGGGAAGGCGCGCGCGCGGAGGAGCCGCCCCCTCTTTGCGGAGCGCGCGGCGCGGACCGGCACTGCTGCTGCTGCTCAGAGCCACCATGGCGCGGACCCGCAGTTGACGTTTGGCCTTTCCCCTCTCCACCTTCTCCTCTTCTCCGGCCCCTTCCTCCCCCTGCCCGGGTCCCGGCTCAGGCACGTAGGCGGCCGGTACCGGAGACACCGGGTCCCCTCCCCCCTCCCAGCCCCTCAGGACAGGCGGTAGGAGTCGGGCCGGGCGGCCGCGGGACACGCCATGAACATCATCATCGGCATCGGCGGGTGAGAGCTGTGGGGGGCGCCTCGGGGTGCGGGATGGGCGCGGGTCCCTTCCGCCGGCCCTCCCGGTGCCGCAGTGCCGGGGGGCGTGTGGGTTACCCGGTCCCCACGTGGCGCTCCCCGACGGCCGCGCTCTCGCCGCAGGGTCACGAACGGCGGCAAGACCACCCTGACGCGGCGGCTGATGCGGGCCCTGCCCAACTGCAGCGTGGTGCACCAGGACGACTTCTTCAAGGTGAGCGGGCCCTGCCGGCCGCGGGAGGGCGCGGGGTGACCCCCGCGGGCTTCCGCCCGCGCTGCTGGCGCCGTGCCCGCCCTGCGCCGCCTCTGCAGAGCCTGGCGGGGCCTGTGCGCCCGGCGGATAAGCGCTCCAGCGTGTCCGGGCGACTTTCCGTCCCCTTGGAGGGCTGCACGGTTCGTGTCGCTAGGAAGATAGAGGAGCGTGCGGCTTTATCTGAGTCTCGTACTCCTGGGTTTTATCTGCATGCAAAGGAACCTGGTGGAGGGTGAAAAGCCTTTTTTTTGGTAGTTTCAGGGTTTGGGTCTTGAATTCTGCTTTGAAATGAGTATTGGGCTTCTCGGTAGTTGTCCTGACCAAGTAGGTTTGTTTTTTTTTTTTTTTTCTTATTACTGTTTCAGCCCCAAGATGAAATAGAAGTTGAAGATGGGTTTAAACAGTATGATGGTAAGCCTTTCTTACCGTATTTCAAAGCATAACTCAAAAAGTTGGAGTATTTTGATTCTTTATGTGCACTGTTTTGTACTGATTATATTATGAGATAATATTTAATTACTGCTTAATGATAGTTGTCTGTTTTGTCTTAGTGATTAGTGCACTAGATATGGAAGCCATGATGAGCACCATAAATGCTTGGATTAAAAACCCAGTCAAATTTGAACGTTCTCATGGGATCAACAACACACTGGATGCCCAGATCTTGCCAGATGAGGAGGGAGGAGATGAAACAATCCACATTCTTATCGTTGAAGGCTTTCTGCTTTACACCTACAGGTAATCAAATGCACATCTGTACATTTTGACTTTTACTGCTGCTGAGTTTAGGTGTCACAAGTCTGAAGGTCGCTCTAGGTATAGGAAATGGACGTAGTTTTACCTCTCCCCTTTTTGCTCCTGTAACCAAACACGTGTCTCTTGCAGGCCACTGATTGACGTATTCCACCATCGGTACTTTCTTTCCATTCCATACGAAGAGTGTAAAAGGAGAAGAAGGTAAATCTGAGTTTCCTTGTTAGCCCAGTAACATCTTACTCCATTCAAGATTTTGTTTCTCTGAAGCTTTTAGATAAGGGATAAATGCTAATGTAGCTGTTTTATTAGAAGACTGTAGCTTCCTTTGGTAAACTAACCCAAAGCTTCCTACCAAGCTATTGTGTTTGTGTATCTAATGCTCAGTTTCTGAACAGACCTTTCACTAGTCTTTTCCCCTGCTGGTTTACCAATGAATAGGGTTTCCAGATCTTGAACTATGTGGGGTTTTACATTTGGCTGTATTGTTGTACATATACCCTGTTCTTAATGCAAATGGTGTGTATTAAACTTGAAGTTATATTTCAAGAGGAATAAGCAAACAGCTATTTTACCCAAAGTTCTGCTAAAGCTTTCAGAGTTTACTCATCAATGTTTAGATCAGTCTGTCTTGGGAACTCTTTTTGCGTCTTGAACTCTTTGGACTTGCCCATCAAATTCCAGCTTACTTGGGTATCTTTGTGGTTGCAGCTCTTGCTAAATACTGACTTCCCATAGGCTCAGAATCCACATTGGAGGCAACAGGCTCAGGCTAGTGTGTGGAGAAACTGAGTGAAATGTCATTTTTCTGAACTGTAATTACACTGCTTTTGAATAACAGTGCCTTAATTTACAGTTCAAGGAATTACACTGTACCAGATCCACCTGGACTGTTTGATGGCCACGTTTGGCCTATGTACGTAAAGCACAGGAAGATAATGGAAGAACTTGGAGTTGATGTGGGTAAGTCTTTAATGACAAAAGCACTCCATGAGATTGTTTTTCAGACCTGCTCTATACATACTGGTTAGGTGCATGAGAGGAGGTGAATGAAGCAGGTGGAGGGAGTGTATTTCTCTCGTACCAGTCAGGTACATGCTTCTTAAATTAGGATCTGGCAAGCTTAGAGCCATTCAGCTATAGCCTTCTACTTTCTTTCAGTGCACTTGAATGGGACAAAATCAAAGGAGGAGCTGTTTAATGATGTGTATGGGCAGATCCAGAATAAGATTGAAGAATTACTTAACACCCAGGTTTTTTTTTTCGTTTATAATTGTAATTAAAAGGCAACTCTTTTAAAGCCTGGGTTGAAAAAGCATGAAGCTGTAACTTGAAATATGTTCATTTCTATCTTTCTGTTTAGAAATAAGCTGCTGCTGCTGATTCTTGTGAGTGAAGATGATTCCTGTTTGCTCCACGCTGTCTACCTGACTGCCACTAAAGTTCCAGCTTCTGTGAAGACTCAACTCTTAAGTCCAACTTTGTTCAACCTTCCCTTGAAAACTTGAGTTCTATATGGTCATAATTAAAAAGCACTCCCCCCTTGTCTGTGATCCTAAATTGTGCTTCAGTCTAGTATGTTGTCTCAGATGATCTCAGTCTTTTCCCAGTCTCCTGGGCCTTCTTTTCAAGATGTTCTTACTGCCACAGGTTAAAACATTATAGTGGAACTGATGTGAAGGGGCACAACTGTCCTGGGAGGGTGTGTGTATGTACCATATACACATACACTGCTTTTACTTCCATTTCAGTACCCTGCATGAATTTCTATAATCCATATAATTAGGCAGCAGGTAGGGTTAGAAATTAGGATTGATTTTGTTCTTGAAAAATGAGAGAACAATAGGAGACTTTCAGGCCACTTTACTAGCATTGAATCGCTCTTAAATCCAGTGCACGTGTTGATCTTGGATGCAGACAATTTAGTTTAGAGTAAGGAAGAAAATTTTACGTCCACAACAGCTTTAAAAGTATTGATTGTGCTAGAAATTTCTGTAGTGTTTTGTAGGTTGGGGCTCCTCTGTAAATACAGAAGTAGTTTAAAGCCTTGGTTTACATGAAAGCATATGAAGGGTCAATCCCTAGTAGGGGGAAAAGTAAATTTAGGACAAGTTTAGGGAAAAAAAAAGAACAAAATGTCTATTAGGTATTCCAGGAGGAAAGATACTCATTGATCAGGGTGAGGCCAGTCCATTTTCTTCAAAAGGGTTTGACCAACACCAAGAACAAGCAGTTACTTCAAGCCCAGATGCATCAGTTTCCTGAGAGGAGCTGGTCCTCCCCAGTATCCCCTAGAAACAGAGAAAGGTGTTTTGTATATCTACTATTGAAGTAGGGTTTGGGGAGAGTTTTTATTTCTGTAAGATACCATAACTGCTAGGAGATGAGTGATAAGGGATTGTTTTGGAGGTTCGTTTCAGTCAGCTTTGTTCTGCTTGAACAAATCACTGTTACTATCAAAGTGCCCATAATCCTCAGAAGGTCCTAGTTAGGACTAAGGATGTACTTGGTTTGCTTCTATTCCAGGAAGGAACTAAACTAGAACAGTTGGATTTTTTTTCTGAACACAGAATTGAAATACTTACTTAAGTAGTGCATTCCAGTAGAGCAAAGGCATCATATCAGCTTTCATATGGTACATGGTTATTCTCTCCTTGCTCTGGTCAATGGGAAAGGTCTCCAGAGGCTGAGCATTGTAGTCAAACTCTGCTAGAATCACCTTGTTGTAGCCTGTTACAAGCGGGCAGGAAGTATATCCATCATACTGCAATGAAAAACACCCACTTCTCATTCAGCTGAACAAAGCCTAAATGTTGAGGTATTACAAACCATATGGTTAACATTCTCATTTCAAAATGAGTTACTATGAGATTTCTGCATTTACAGTTTTAATTGCAGTGAAGTTGGAAGGCTGCTAAGCTGATTATGGTTTAATAAGCATAATACTAAGCCACTCTATTTCAAATGTAGATTTGCTTGACAACACTGCATAAATTAGAATAACCTAGAACAATAGGGCTTTATGTCACTAATTGTTGGTTATTGTAACCATCAGAACAAGTGACCAGTAGATCAGGATGAGAGCTGGTGTTAGCTTCAACAGGCACAAACAGGATCTTGAATCTAGTTGCAAGAATTTCCAGAAGATCACAGCATATTCAGGTCAGTGCCCCAAGGAATATTAATTCAGAAGCCATATGTAAAATGAAAGTAAAGCCTCAGAAATCTGAACATAGTTATATGCTTAACAGGTGTTGTACAAAACTTTCAATTCAACTCCTTAAAAGATCATGCTTCTACAGGGGAAGCAAGTTTGCAAGCATTCCTGGAGTAGGGAATGTTAGTCACATGTTAGTTTCAATAAGTCACCTGCACTGGTGGAGAACCCAGACTAATTTAACCTTCTTTCAACTCAGAAGTCAGGGAATCAAACAGATAATGTTTTCAGAGGCAGAATCAAGAGCCTGAATTGTGCAATTAAGTTATTACTCTGACATGCAGTGTGGAGCCATTTAGCACCCAACTGCTGCTGCAAAACCCTTTTCCCTTCCTGTTCACACGGTTCAGCTGCTTGCAAGACTTCCTGCATGAGAAGGGAGAAAACATTCAAGACAATTTCTACTTAAGGTCTGTAAAAAATCCAAGAGCTGTAAGTACCTTTTTAGCTGGCAACTGGTTCTTCATTACCAGAGAAATAGTTATATCAAGGACTCCAGACTGGGCAGCTACATAAGAAAGAAATAAAAGAAAAATCGTACTATGGCTTTGTTTCAGGTAGCAATTGTCACTAGTAAATCAAACACTAACAGCCAGGCATTTTGTTGGCCAATTCAGCTGCAACTGGATTTACATGTAAGTTTACAGTCCCAGATTAAAAGAAAAATGGACTAATTCTTTGGCCTCACTGCTTGGAACATGCTAAAGCTTAGTGAAACTTGAGCTGATATTCGTAGCCTATGCCTATTCTCCTATGATAAATTATACTTGCTCAGTTTTCCCAACCACTGAGATTCTAGCACACTGAATTTGTTTCATTTTGAGTGCTGTGAGGGTTTACATACTGTATACCCTTTCTTTTTTCCCCACCCTTTTATTAATTATTTTTCAGTTGTGAGACCTTATATCCAAAGTGTTTTTATAGTGGAATCAGTGGCTACAAGGACAGAACATGTGATTTTTTGATAGTGACTTATCAGCTGGCTGACACATATGCATGAGGTGCTAAGATAAAGCAGAAAGTTTTGTTACTGAGTGATGATGGAATACAAGAATAATACACTCATGACATTCTGTGAACACAGAAAATAGAAGTAGTTCCTCTGTGAGGTATCTGGAACAACAGAACTGTGTTAGTGGCATCAGCATGGTCTGTAGTTAACTTTGGTCTTTTTGAAAGCTCAAAATTGAAGTCAAGACCTTGGGAGTAGCAAACTAAGCAAAAGGCTTACTGTGACTTCACACTTGTCATTACACCCACAAACACACACATATGCAACTTTACCTACAGCTGCAGCAGTTTTTGATGTTGGAAGGTTGGTGCAGTCTCCAATGCCAAAGACATTAGGATACTTTTTATGTTGTAGAGTTTCCTTATCTACATCCACCCAGCCAGTTGCATCTGAGACAGGACTGTTGATGAGTACAGCAGGTGGCCCCATTGGGGGTGTGACATGAAGCATTCCATACTAAACAGAAAGAAAAGGGGTTCAGTGCTTAGTTCATCAGAGCAAACTCTATTTGTGTTGATATAAGGCAATAAGCACAGTGTGGAGGGAGTTTCTTGGGTTTGTGTTTTTTAAACCCAAGTGTATAGAAGGAAAATTTGCTCTCAGATTTCAAGCACGTCAGTTAATTAACGTGAACCTTATCAAGGAACTCTATCTGGACTGGCACAACAGCATTTTGCCTTCCTCCATCCACACCTGAAACATTCCCATGGCACACAGGACTGCAGGTATAGTTTATGAAATATTTTTTTCTTCTCTCTACCTTAGTTTCAAATTTTTAAATATTCTGCTGAAGTTAGAATTGATACTGTCAGGAAGGAACAGCAGTACACAACAAAGCAGACATTATTATAGTGTGGAAGTTACGTTACAGTGCACAAGGAAAAGAAATAGAACTGAACTACAGGTCTGAAAGCTCCTGACCTGGTGAACTTCAGTCTCTCCAGGTTTGTCCAAGTTTTCAAACACGGCCTCTTGCCTGTCTGCTCGAACTTCCACAAGGTTACGCTTATAGTTCACAGCAATATTCCTCTCCTTTATTACTTCAAGCAATGCATCAGCATACTTCTTAACAGCAAAAATTGCACCAAGTGAAGTGTTGAACATGATGTTTGCGTTGGAACGTTTTCCTGTCTGCAGAGAGAGATCAAATTAGCCTTTTCTATTAAGAAGCTGTGACAGGCGAGCAGAGACAAAAGAACTCTGCTGCACTAGTAAACAGCTGAGAGCACTATTCATACAGTTCAATTATTAATGAAATATTAACATTAGAAGTCTCAGACACAGCTATTTGACACCATGTTAGAAGGCAGACCCTTCAGTGAGCTACTGAAGACACTCCACACAAACTGCTTGTGAGAAGAGGTGGCTGCATTCAGGAACTGCTGTGTGCAGGTTAAGCATTTCGAGCAGCTTAGCATTATACAGCTTTCTGAAACCTTCACTTCTAGGCCTTATTCAGCTACTCACCCAGTAGACATGAAAATTAAACACATATGAAGCCTGACACTTCCACCTGAAGCTGTCTTTTGCTTCCAGTAAGCTTGCTTTGACAGCCTGGCCAAGACTCCTCCTGACTGTGCTCCAAGGAGCAAGCATAGCCACTTCTCAGATAATAGAAAGACAAATGGCTACAGCTATTAAGTACCTAAAGTGACAAGAATTACTTAATTTCAGCCAGTGTTACATTAGTGCAGGACCTGAAGTTATAAATCAGGCTGAGAACAGTTCTATCTGCAGCTCACCAGAAGCAGGGTAAGCAGTTCTTTCCTTATGGATTCTGAATTCTACAAGTCTCTCTGGTATTAAACATATGCTAAATATTTATGTACAATCCATTTACCTGCCTTCATTATACATTAATAATAGAAAAAGAAACTAACTTTAAGAATCCTGAGTCACAGTCCTCTCATGTGATTTATATTTGTTTTAAAGATAATATGAAACCCTTAGAACAAGCCTTCCTTCCAATGGTAGGGACAAGCACTGGCAGAGAGGGTAAAATACTTACTTTCCTCCAGTATGCATCTGATAAATACATGATCTTCTGAGGAGCCCCTGCACACTTCACTGGAGTATTTGGGAAAGTGAAGATGGCATTTCCTTCCTTAAAGTCTTGTATAGCCTTCCATGTTTTCTCTACCGTATGAACTGAATAATTGGAACCTATTTTAGGGTGATCAAAACCCTCAGGTAAGCCTTTGATCTAGGAAAAAGTAATGCAGGTTTAAAGAACAGGTGGCAAAAATTTTGTCATCATTGACAAGTATTAAATGCAGACTGAGAAGGAGCTATACAAGACGTTTCTAGCAAAAAGCCCATAGTTACTGCTAGTTGGTATTTTGAAAAATAAGCCTAGCAATCAAACTGGTATTTCATCACAAGTAAAAATGTTAAAAAAACCAAGGTGTTATGAAAATTTAGATGCTGAATGAAACTTTTCAGTAGCCAGTTGCAGAGACCTGTGTTTGCCTATGGTTACTTTAACTAAACCGTCTCCAGTAATTATTTCCCTACTACTCTTCCTATGGCCTGAGCATCTGCTTTTGAGAAAGGGAGCTGAACCCATTTAAAATAATGGAATGCAAAAATTCTGTGAGAAAATGGAGTTCTGTTACATGCACTGCAATGTGTTTGGGACATTCCAATGTGCACCAGGAAGTGTGCTGTTGGTGAAGAGAAACCATCCCTCTTCTTGAAGTGGCCACTTTTGTTTTAAAGCCACATAAATCTGTTACTGTGAGTTTTCACTACAGAAGAATAGTGATTAACTCTATTACAGGGCTTCTACTAATGAACACTGAATTTACTTTTATCAAGTTGTACTGAAGTGATATATATGAAGACTGAGGGTCACTGAGCACAATGTAACTCCTCATTCCACTGACCTAATCACAGAATTTATCTGTGTGACTGCAGTTAACTGAGACTGGCTCTTGCTTTTCATATATCTTGGGAGCTTTTCAAAGAGATACTCAAATGCATTTTCATGTTCAGTTCAGGATAAAACCATGAGAGTCAAAAAGCTCAGTCATCTTGCTTTTGTGTTTTCTTCCTCCTACACATCATGTGATCATTCTTGTGCCAACATTTCCCTCTGATGCCACTGTATGAAGTGTACAGGAAACTTAATACAAGGGAAGGCCCCAGGGCCTGTTTAAACACAAATGTGGTAACTCAGCTGGTTCCTTTTCAAGTGCATCCTTTAAGAAACATGAGAGTAGGACAAATTAATTCTGCAGGACAGATTTTACTGACTGCTGTGTGTTCCTCTTTCTCTTACATTAGAGATGCTTTGGATTAGAGTCAACATGCCTTCCTATCTCATTATTACAGGCTGCCTCGAAGTTCTAGATTTAACTTGCTGCTCCATCTGCTGATATTGCCATAGAGATGCAACAAAGTTGTCTTACATGAAAATCCCAAGGGTAATTTGGGTTATTACAGAGATCTGTGGAAGAGGTAAAGCCATTAGTCTGTCTTCTGGCTCATTAATTCAGATAGTGTTCAATATCTTGCAGTAAAAAAAGTACTGAAAAGCCATTTACTTTAATGAATGTATGTGATACTCTTAAAACTAGTAAAAACATGATTACTGTAAAACAAATACCTTTTCATAATGCAGACTAATTCCAAGGGCAATTATCAGATACTTGTAAGATACCTGTTGTGTAAGGGAAAAAAAAGAAGTATTTAGACAAAGAAACCAAAGCATTATCTGACAGCAAGAGAGTCATAAGAGAAGGAGATCTAGGGAGCATTAGTAATATAAGTTAAGCTCTAAGCATTCTTCCTAAAATGCAAACTGCACTACACACACAGCCTTTGCTATATACAGACCCAGGTATCTGGAGCAAAACTTCTGAACATCTCTTTTGTTCACCATAAACAGTTCACCATAAACAGGGCAAAGACTTACGATAATGATATTTTAAGCTGATGCTATTCTAACCTAGTTACCTACCAAAATTTTTATTAGAAAAAGATCTTGGGATCAAATATTTCTCATAAGACTAAGTGGAATTTCTGGGCCTTCTCAATGACAGAGGTCTCAATAGGCAGTTGCAAGGGAGTTGAAAAAACATTTTTTTTTTCCTTTATATTTTTACCTTGATATCATTCTCCAGCCAGACACAGTTCTTATCTGGATCCAATGCTGTAACTCGAGATTTGATCCACTCCACACCCTTGGGCATTACACTTCCCATTGGACGTGCAGAAGCCGCCAGCTGCTTTGCACCACCACCAACCAGGGTCCACAGCGGCTGATAGTAATGGGTCTGAAATAAAAGTCCAAATGGACATTTAGAACCTGTTTAAAAAGACTTCAAGATGAAGGCACATCACTCCACATGAGAAGCAATGTGCCCTTAACATTGTGTCAATCTTAACAAAAAAAGTTGTATAAATAAGCACGAGTTTTGCATGATAAAGCTGGAGGGATGCAGACATCTCACAGAGTAACAAATTTCATGCAAAGCCTTTTAAAAGATTGTTAGTTCCTCTCCATATTTAGAAACATGTAGGACTGGAGAGGGAGAGAATCAGACCAATCTGGTCTCATCTGTAAAAAAACAAAAGCTTATTCTTTACAATGCTTTACAGTTGATGGAGACTCACCTTACTTGGCTCAACAACAGCCACATTTCCTGCTCCCACTTTCCTCTTCATCCGAGCACTCATGGCAATTCCACCAGCGCCTCCACCCAACACCAGTACTTCATAGTAATCCTTGGCAGCACACCTGGCTGCTGTATGTAAGCCAAAGGAGCTCATCTTCTGCATCCCTGATTTCAGCAGCCATACACCAGGACGGAGACAGGAACAGGAGGACACTACTCCTATTGCTGACATCTTTCACTGAGTGGGAAGGTATGAGATAAGGAAAGGCATCAGTAACAATTACAGAAGGTAGAATTTATTTATATGCCTGGATGAGTCTTCAGGGCAATAATTACAATACTAAACCTCTTGTTGCAGTTAAACCACTAATTTGAAAATGGATTGTAATCAATTTGGGACAAAAAAAAAAGAAAGGTCTACCATGGCCTCTGCTATGAAATTGAAGTTTCATAGAAGCAAAGGAACAGTTTCTGGTTATTGTCACAAGCAAGTCCATCTGATCCTATAGCACAGGCAGTGCATATGCTGTAACCCCAGGTGTAATATTACAATCCTGAAAAGATGAGGGCTGCAAAAGGAAGCAAGAATTGTGAGATGGTGTAGATCACTGAAATACTGAACAAGGAAGTTGTGTGAACATACTGTGTGCCTTCCCACTAACTGTAATGTGTCAGCCAAACACATCTTTACATTTGTATTTTAAAGTTAGGATGTACCAGCACTTGCCCTTCCTTGCTGCCTCTGTTCTGTATCTATTGTTTGCACATGTTTGCACTGACAATCAGATTTTAGCTTTTCAGTGATATAACAGGTATACACTCATTTCAATTTAGTTCCTTATTGCCACATTGCCAGTAAAGAATGAGTAAGCATTATAACATGAAAAGCAACTTATGATAAGACTTTCCTGTGTTCTGTACTTGCTCCCCTCTGCTTAACTCATTGAGTCATCAGGCTTTTTCACTTAAAAAGAGCAGAACTCATTTATGGTACCTACAGACCAGAGTTTGAAAACTAGACCAGAAACCTCAAATATTTTCAGGAAAATCATCCAAGGTCAACTTCAAAAATTCTCCACTACACTAGATGTAGCTGAGCAACTCCTTCTGCACCTTCATGTTCTATCTTAACATTCCTAATCTCTGTGTACCCTGAATTCTTCATAATGTTCCATTATTAATCCTTAGAGTTACAACTAATTCAGGGCTGAGAGGGAAAAATCTCAGAGGTGTCCACTGTAAAAAAAATTAAATCATTTTGTTTTACAGAAGGTTTCCAAGATGCAAACATTTTCTTCCCATCCCCTCCCTATTCAGAACAAAACACCCAACTCCAGGATAAGTTAGTTTCACTTTAGGAGGCTGTTATCATCTGTCCGTGCAGGCAGCTGTTTACAAACGTGGACAGACTGCACACTCGAGAGGAAGAAATTTTTGTTCTAGGCCTAGAAATAAAAGTTGTCTGATTAGGATGTGTCCTAATTAGGATGTGTTCTTTCCAAATCAGAGAGACGAATGGTGAAGAGAAGGTTTTGAGACTGTTGTTTGAGAGACAGCTTTAAGAGCGACATCCTGTTTGCGGAAGCTCACGAACGCAGAATTTTGCTTGGGTTTATTAAGCACACAGAACATGCCCAGAGGCCTGCTGGTTGTCAACACACTCTGGACCAAGAGAACAAGACTCCATTTTTGTAATGCTAACTAAGGAATAATCATCCTCTCTGACCAAATGGATTTTGATATAAATATGCTTCTAAACACATACAGGATGCTCCTTAACTAACAGCAGCCTAATTGATGCGAATGCTGCATCATGTTGCTTCTCAGTGGTTTTAGAGTATACATAAACAAACAATCATTTGCAGACAGTTGTTTTAAAAAGAGCAGCAAACCCCTTCTTATTAAACTCCCAAGTCAGGCAGCAGCCAGATGATCGATTCAGTCAACATCAGCTCTCTCCTTTGGACTCAGGAGACAGAGGAATAGCAGAATTACAGAACAAAAATTAAGGTAAAGGAGGAAATCCACAACTAACCTACTGAACTGAGCTGAAATGTTACACTTTTACAAGACTGCTTATACCTCATCCTTTAAGCTATGCACAACAAAACATGACAGTTGATATTGGCCTTATATAGCATGAAATCATACTCCTAATAAAGTTCCATACATGTCTCACAGTACTGCCTAGAAAGGCAAAGCCTGCAGTACATTTCACTTTATCGAGCCCTTCTGGGGCTCTGTAGCTTCTGGGCTTCAGAAGCCCTTCTGCCCCTTCTGGGACAGTTCTGCTGTTTAAAACTCGTTCTGTCACCAGGAGAGGTAAGTTTGTTCTGCAAATGCTTTCAGGACACAGTGGTTTGTTACAGCATTGCCAGGCTGTGTAACACTGTGCAGCAGAGCTCACATAGCACCACATGAAAATCAGGGCAATGTGACTCACAGTAAGTCCACAAAAGTGTAATTTCTACCAGGAGAGTCAGCATTTCAAAGTTGGGGGTTTTTTTCTCCACTCCTTTTTTAAAAACAGACTTGTTTTTTAAACAGACTTACTTTGAAGATAGTCAGTGGCTGTCTCATCTCCACTTATAAATCTTTTTTCCCTTTTACTCTAAGGTTATTTGTTTGCATGCTTTTAGAATAAATCTCTTTAACACTAAAGCAAATGCACTTTAAAAAAATCATAGTTAAGACTGACCAGGAGAGCTCAGTACCTCACTATCTCAATTACTGCCCAGAACAAACACTTAACTGCAGCACTGCACTTCATGTAGAGACACTCAGGACAACCACACTTTCTTCCTCTCTGGAGTATCTACCACATGCTCACCTCCCAAGCCTGACTACTTCATCGAGCCAGTTCCTGAACAATCTCTTGCAGGGAGTTGGAACAAACGAAGTTAGAAAAGTCTCACTACAAAGATCATTGCAACCATTCTTTAAACAGTTGGCCCCAGATTAGCAGTTCAAACATTCCACCAGTGCACGTGTGCGAACACAGAAGGCAATCAATCCCTCACCCCGCTGCGGAGCCTACGAGCCCCACAGACCAGGCTCACGGAACCCGCTGCCCCTCGCCCTCCCGAGACCAGAGGGACCCGGTCCTGCAAGGCTGCCCCGAGCAAGGGCACAGCCCCGGGTCTGGGGCACAACCCCGGGCAGGGCCGCTCCCCCCGCGGCCCTCCCGGCCTTCCCCCCGGGGCGACCCCGCCACCTCCGCCCCCTCACCCTGCGGGCCGCGCCGGGCAGAGGCGGGGCAGGACCCGATAAGCGGCGGGGCCCGGCGGGGCGGAGCTCGGGGCAGCGGCGCTGCCCGGCCGCGGGCAAAGGCCGCGCTCCGGCCGGGAGGGCCGTGCAGGACCGTGCTGGGCTGTCCCGTCCCGTCCCGGTGTTGGCAGATCCACGGAGCCTCCCCGAGCTGCTGAGCCGGGCGCTCCCCTCCGGCCAGGTACCGACCGCACCTACAGCTCCAAACCCCGCGCTTCTCTTCAAGTTTAGAAACTCCTCCTAAACCTGGACTCTTGCCAATTCCTGGTCTAAACCCAGCTGCTGGCACCAGCCTTCAAGTCCAGCTAGACTCACCTGGCACAGGTCGCTCACGTCGGGCTGAGCTAAACCAAAATCAGAACTGCTACAGTAGCTGTGACAAGAGTGACCACCAATACTTCCGTATCTGAACTTTATCAGGTTACCTATGAGCAGCAACCCTGAACTTTAATCTAAAGTGGTCCTTTTCCATAGACAGGAAAATACCAAAATAATTAAACTTTAATAAAATAGCATCAAAACACATACTAGATCAAGAATTAATAATAAATGAGCTCTGGTGACAGTGCATTCCCAGTGAGAGGCAAAGGCTCACTTTTCAAAGCTGCTGAATACCCACAGTTCATGGGTTTTACTGGATAGAAAATGTATTGAAAGAAGACACAATCAGTATCTTTAAAAATATTGCATGGAGATTAGACATTTTTGTTAATACAAGTGAGTTTTCTAAAGAGAAAAAAAACCCCCATGGTTTATAGTCACATCTTTTAAAACACCCAAACTGCCCATTTTTGTAATTTTTAAGAGTTTCTCAACTTCCCAGCTACCTTGGTATAGCCAGAGTACAGCCTTTTTTCCATATTTTTGTTCTAAGAACAGGTTGATAAACATCTCAGTCCATAAGAGAAGAAAATGGTTGTATTGTTTTTTTAAAAACATCTACATTTAGGATTGTCCTTAAATATTAAAATATTTTCTTTATGGTTCCATGCATATTTCCTCACTGACTTCTTACACAGATGCTCCGCAAATTTAATTAAAAAAAATTACTTAAATAAATACCATAACTTAGAACTCACAAACCAAACATGAAGACCCTGTTCATGTACTCAGCTGTAGCACAGAACCCTCCTGCAGCTGCCAGGAGTGCTGCCTAAACCTTCCCAAAACAGCAAAGTCCAGGCAGGATGAGAGGGTGGGAGCTGCTGTGCAAGGGCTGGGCACACACTGCCCGTCCCACTAGCAGCCCAGAGAGGCTGTGGGAGCAGTGGATAACACTCCCTGCTCTCCAGGCAACCAGGCTTTCCTGGAATGCCCCATGCTCTATTTCCTTTCATAAACCCCATGACTTGACGTCGTGGAGATGAACTGATAGACAGGGGCAAAACCAAGACAGAAATACTGACATATCAGTACCAACATCAGTGCTTTGAAGCCACACAACACTCCATGAACAACTTGGACTGTGGACTCCAGTTAGTCCCAACCTCTCAGGTATGTTGTTGTCAAGTTACTGCCTGAGAGAAAACAGTTAAAATTCTCTAATTTTCCACACCAACACTGCTGTGGTTCTATTTAATAGAGTTGCTCTTCCCATCAGTTTTAGTTCGATCACCTATGTAGAGCACATCTGAGAAAACTAAATATGTCACATCATAAGAGTTCTTGGCTGCTCTGGTATCACAAAGGGTGGGTTGAAGACATGCAGTGGTGGTGGTGGGGATGTGACTGGTCCAGTTTTGATATCTGTTTTTCTACAAACTGACTGAGAAGATTAAAGTAAGTATAAATGTACTTCAAATTACTGGAAAGTGGTGATATTTGGGCCAAACCCAACTCTTTACTTCACCTTAAGCTTTGATTTGAAAATAAATGAAGAAATAAATAAATGAAACCATGCTTGCTACCTTCACATACTGCCTCACTGAGAAACTTAGTGTGTACTGTTTTGCCTGGCATGAATAGTCATATTAATATTTACTCTGCTATAATTTGTATTCTTACAGATTTACATCACTAACTGCAAGTCCTGCACAGTTTTTAGCAGGAATTTAGTTATATTCACATAATTAATCCAACAAAGATCAAATAAGCAATCAGATTTAATGAGGTTTAAAAACCCTGACCCCTGCAAGGTGAGACATTAAAGCACCAAGCTCAGAATTAAAATAAAGGCCAGCAGTGTTGCAAAGCAAGCAATTGTGGCAGAAAGTGTCTACTGAAGCATAATTCAGAATTAATCAGCCAGAGAATTCTCTCAGCTGCTGGAATTCCAACAGAACAGCTACAGAAACAGCCTTTATGTTATTATTTATGCTATTATCATTTAGGTCACGGAATAAAACCAGCTAAAATATTCTGTAGCCATTTTCCTAAAGGGAACAAGTATTCATCTTATGAATATCCCTATTAGTGACAAAGCCAGATTTCTCTGGATTAAAAATTGTCTCACTCAAGGCTGTTCAGTTGCAGGTAGGGAAACCCAAATGAAGCATGTGGATTAACAACAGCAAAGATAAATGCATGGGAAACCAAGCTTCCCCAGTGAGCCAAGGTAACTCCTAAACTTGTAAAACCTTACAAAATAAAAATTCAAATAGTTACTGCACAGTTAAGTATCTTAGTTCTGCTGCTATGACTTGATAGTTTAAAAACAAGTGAGTACCCTGAGTATGAAATAGCACAAAAAACCCCAAACCTGTTTTAATGCTGTAATTTTAACTGTTTCTAAAAAACTGCAGATAACTACACCTTCTCATGTGGATAGGATAAAAAGTCAGTAAGAAATGTCTAAAACTACTGGATTTATCTACTTGATAAGTAATTTTTTATAAAATCAAGCAAGACTAAATGTATACAGCAATAGAATTACTTGTTGTAGCTGTGCATGTTAATGCAAGAACACTAGTTTAGATGCCAGTATTGTTAAACTCATCCAATGCAGCATTTACTTTTATGCATTAAGACACAAGAGTATTTGGGAGAACATTCTACAGACATAATGAATTGTAGTTTTGACTGAAATAATTTAAGAGCTCACTAATAAAAGTTATGTAAACTTAACAAACTTTCCTCTATATATTTTTATTCATGTCTTCCCCTCTGTTACAGAAAGGTCATTTAGTAAAATTAGTTCCTTATTCATAGAAAAAACGGATTTTACTATACTTTTATAGAAAAAGTTAATCAATTACATTTTTATGTATGTGTATGTGATTCCTCAGGCAAGCACTGTCAGCTTTTCTTCCTCTGATCACAAATTATTCCAAAGAAATGCTGACATGTGCAACTGCAAAAGCATCAATTTCTATGCTTAGAATTCTCTAGTTTCAGTAAAAGTAGCCATGAGTTTTGAAACAAACCAAAAAACCCCCCACAGTTCTTCACAGAGAGAGAGAGACTACAAGCTGACACAGTAAACTGAATTGGGAACACAAACCAAGAAACACCAAAGGAATTCAATCCTGATTTGGATACTAAGGCATCTAGTTTTATGTTATAATTTAATGAGAACTGTTTAAATTCCCAGAATCTGATTTTCAATTACATTACAAAATAAAATATTTAAACAACATTAACTTATGTACATTCTGCTCCAAAAAATGGACTGTGGAAATTCTTTACATTTCTCTTAGAAATACATACAAACCACAGCATGGACCAACAATCCACTGGCAAGTAATAGACACAAGTCACCTTAAGGGAAAAATACCTGTGGAAAGTTTTAATCTATTACTGCTTCAGTAACAGTATTTCAGTGCCTCTTCAGACTTTAACTAGGCTTTAAGTAGTTTGTTCTCCTTGCCCCAAAATATTATCCCAGTTTACCTTGTATGTTGGATGGGTACTTGTTAGAAAAAGATGACAAATATTAAGAACAGGAAATTAAGAGAAAATTACAATACAGAAGAACCCAGGCAGGTGTACAGTGTGTAAGTCATCTAAAACAGAAGTAAAAGTACAATTGCCTGTGCCCCTCTGATACCTTCCCATACACATTTTATGGAAAACTTTACACAGCTCACCCTTTATCTTACTTCAAAACACACCACTTATATTACCACTTAAAAAATAATACAGACATAAAATAGCTAGTTTGTTAGGCTGTAAGAACAAATAGTTTAAAGCTCTTTTACCAGTCTAGACAACCTGTACATTCATTGGAATGGGAGTTCACACCAAGTGCTGCAAGTTAGGAATTACATTCAGAGAAATGGATATCAACCTCCATTCAAATATATCATCAGTATACACTAATAATCATTAATTTAGGTAAGGACAGCACAACAACAATTCTCTTACATTGCCCCAAAGTGCAAATGATTAATTTGTTAAGGAAAAAACATAGTTCTCCTATAGGTATCTGAGTTTCACATGAAGTGAAAATTGTTTAGTTTTGGTTATGTTTTATTTTGCCACACAAAATGAAGAAACTGTAACTTCTAATCCCACAAAAAATATGCTTAGACCACATTACAGAAGCAACAGTTCCCTGGTTCGACTCAAATGTTTGTGGAAGCATAAATTCACCAATCTCTGTATCGTGCACACATCAATTTTGACAGTCTTTAGTGCTCTGCTTCCCCCCTGCCAATCAATTCAGCAGGGAACTTATTTAGAAGTTACTTTAAAACTGTTTTTAAGCTGCTGGATGCCAAAAAATAAGATTGCAGCAATAAAGTGAGTTTTCAGGCAAATACACTGGAAGTTTCTTCAGTTCATTAGAGATGGACCAAACTAAGGCTGCACAAGAAGTCAGTGTTTATGATCAAAGGCAGATCCCAACTGCCTGAAACAAAGCAGTTTCAGTGAAACAGGCAGCCACTGAAGTCCAGTGATGAGAATAGACCTTTAACTGGTATTCTGAATTTTCTCTGAAAAACATGTGTGCCAGTCATCAGATATCTTTCAGAATTCTATACATCAGGACAGATGAAAAAAAAATAAATCAATATTTAAAATTATGATGCCTAAGTTCTCCTATATACATATATATAAAAAAATTAACTTATGTTATAATAATATCAAACTGCATAGCATTACAAAAGAAGGCAACTTGAATGGCTTGAAAAAATGTGAATGTTATCAACACTATTATTACCATTCTGGAATTTATAATACCATAGGGTATTACCACAGGTTGCCAGTAACAGCTATAGCCCAGTTTAAGCAAAGTCTGCCTTAATTCCAGAGAATGCAGAAATCCTTAATTCAGACAAGTTGTTGCATGCTCTGCTTTCATGTCCTCTTTGCAGGTTTTGCTGTTAACTGCTTCTCTCTTTCAAGTTCCTTCTCGCGCTGCTGCTCTCGTTCTAGCTCTTCCTTCTGCCTCTTTTGTTGCAGCTTAAGTGCTCTTTTCTAAACAGAAAGGACAAGAAAATAATTGTAAGTTTTACAGATATATTTAAGTTGGAGCTACCAACAAAATCCCTCCCCTTCTCCAGTCCACCCTCTTTATGACTGAATGTCGCATGAACTGGTTTTTTTTGTTTCATTCCTCCCACTTGCAGCCTACTGTTCAGAAATGGCAAGTGTGATCTGCACTGGGAAAATACAAACTGGATTCCCTTCAGTCTCGCTAAAAGTCACCCTTGGAGTATACCACACAAGGTGATTAGCATGCAATTTATTGCCTCCAGGAGAAAATCCTCTTGGGGGAAAATCCTCCTCCTTCAACATACTGAAGGACTAATCTTGCCAGAATGTAACCTGACTATACAGCACAAAGTCAGTGAACTTACACTATTGTTACTGGTACATTAAATAGAAGGAGAAATTTTAACATTTATGACAACCTAGTTGAAACCAGAAACAACAGAGAACTGGTTGGAATGGAGTGGATTAAGTGACAGAACAAAGCATGATTCTTATACCAACTAAACATGGTAACACTGAGATTTACTAGGGGTTCAGATGTATAAGTTCCTTAAGCACCATTAGGAGTAAGTGAAAGTTTAAAAACACACGTGGCTTGGCGTGAAAACCTGAATTGTGAAAACATCCTTTCAGTACAATTCTATTTTAATCAGATCTTTCAGCATGCATCCAAAAGAGAAGTTGGAAGTCAATACTACATAAGAAAATATCTACAACTGGAAAGTAAAAATATTTATCCCACTCACTTTTAACTTTGATGTCTTCTCATGGATCATCATCATTTCATTTCTAATATTCACTAACTTGTTGTGATAGTGTTTAGCTTCTGAAAACTTAAAAACCACAACTGTTAAAGCAGTGCCTGTCAAGTTGGAAGAGTTGTTTTATAAAGCTACACAGCAAAATGGCAATCAAAAGCATAGTGATTGCCAGAACAGTTTGCTAATGCATCGAACATATAAATTAACATATTACATGTATCAATATATACCATATCTCAACAGGGACACTGAGTAACCTACCAAATTAAAATTCATTATACAGAATAAAAATATTACTACTCCGTGCACCATATATGAATGTTTCATGCACCCTTCTTGCTAGTTTTGGGAGGTGCACAGAGCTCAGTCCTACTGGAAAAAGGCTTGTACTGGCTTTGAACAACCAGTCTTACTATTCCAAGCTGACTGAGCCTGCCCTCTCTTCCCAGTACCCTTGTTATTTAAAGGAAATACGCTGGTTCCCACTCTCTACAGCAACAATTTGTCCCAAATACCTAAACTTGTTGGTTTTCCTCCTGGAGGCCATTAAGAACAAGGAAAATACACAGGTTGCTACTGATGCTTCAACAAGCAAGATCTACACTAATAGGGATTTAAAAAGGCATTTATTAGTACTTACCAAAGCATTGATTTCAAGAATGGAGTTACACTCTTTGAATTTTGAAATTTCTTGTTCTAATGTTTCTAGTAATACCACCTGGTTCTGTCTAAAACAAAAAAAAAGATGCATAAACACAAAGTAAAGCAGCACATGTGCTTTTCAACCAGCCCTTTAAATAAATAGGACTTTTGATCATAACAATATAAACACGCACTTCCCAACATCAGATTCTTCTTATGCATTGCTAGGTCATTTCAATAAAGACATGAGTAAATGGTTTTAGAAAAATCCCAGCTGAGTACAGGAATTCATCTGGCATCATACAGCATGGATGAATACCCAAAACCCCTGAAGAGGCACTCTCCAGGCTGCAGTGGTTCAATGGAAAGAAGAACAATTAGCTCTCGCCTTTCCACTTGGGTGCCTCTGCATTATGCCGCAGGACCAAGTTATTTCTGTGTAGACCTTGTGTGGATCCTTGGTGCTTATTAAGGATCCTCCATTCCACACAAATCAGCTCAAGTCTCTCCAGACACAGGCTGTCCTTGGCAGCAGCATAACCACTTCATGTGTAGTGAAACCCAAACCAATGTACCCTGTAGAACCTGAGATGGATCTGTGTAAAGTCCTTTCCAGTATCTCTGTACCCATGGCAGACCCAATCTGCATTTGAAATCACCTACTCTCAATTATCACTGAGATATCAATGTACAAAGAATTCTCATCTATTTAGCTCCTTACTTATATTTTTCAAGTGTATCTTTTGCAATAGAGATTAGAGACTGGACAAGAAACAATTCACTGCACTACAAGCTGTTCTGAATACAAACTGCATCTCTGCAAGCAAAATAAATCCAGCTTTCAGCAGATTTTCCATTAGAGAAGTGAACAAGTGTTTTAGAAATCTCCACATCTTCTGCTATACCAGCTCAGGGGATTTCAGTGTTCTAGTGTTACACATTCTTCAGTCAAAGTGCTCACAGGCTACATGGCAGCTTATACACTGCCAGTACTCCTGCTCTAGTCAGGGCACAGAAATGCTCTGATAAACCTTATTCCAGTTAAGGGGAGCTGGCACATTATATCGAAAAAAGTGGCAAAAGAGTGGCAAAAAAGTGCATGTCTATGAAGTTGGTTTTAAAAATTTGCTTACGTAAGTTCCTGCAGTGCTGATTTTGATCGCTGAAGATCAGGCAGATAATGGGAAATCAACCCTTCAGTCAGCTGCTCCACAGCTTTCTCATCTACTAAAGGCAGGTCTTCTACTACTCCTTCATCTGGAGATGCATCACTGGGGCCTAAAGCAAAGAACAGCAAGGTTGAATGTGACAGGTCAGCACACACTGTGTCACCCACAGCAACTATATTGTCTTGTTTAAAAATCAAAAGTATTTCAACACTGAAGTTACAATTTTCTGCACTTTATCAACTACACTGTGCTTTCTTTTTCCTCCCTCTCTTTATCCCTTTCTAATTGCCAGTATCATGAGCTTCCTGGTGAACCCTTTTGTCTGAAAACCAGCCAAATGGAAAGAGGGGAAATAAGACTATTCCAAAGACATCTTACCAAAAAACTTCCAAATGCTCCAGGCTACTGAGGAAAAAAAAGGGCAACATCAGTTGTCCTGGCTATGCCTCAAGATTAGCTAAACATTAATACCCCCTCTTTGCTTTTAAAGTCACAGAACAAACCCGGCCTTTGAAAAGTCTTCGCCTGTCACTCAAAACACAGGAAGAGCCCCTTGAAACACCACGTACTGAACTCCAGGAGTTTGCAGGAGCCGGTTAAGAGCTACTGTAGGTTCCGTATTAGCGCGCTGTTATTATTTATTGCGTGCGGAGCTCTTGGAAGATAAAACCCTTTAACCCGCAGGCCCCACCGCCTTGGGGACAACGACGGCAGCAGCGCGCCCTTCGCCCCGAGCGNGGGGGCGGGGGGAGGCGGGTCCGGTGCCCTCACCGAGCGGGACGCACCGGCGCCCCCCGCCCCGCGCCCCGCCGCACCATAGACAGGAGCCGCCGTGCACCGGGGACGGGACCGCGCCGGGCGCGGAAGTGATGTGTGAGTGGCGGTAATGACGTGTGGGTGACGAGGATGACGTGGAGTGAGGATAATGACGTGTGAGGGGTGACAGTGACGGGCGCTGATGGCGGGAGCCGCGGTGGGGCGGTGCCGGGCCCGCCCGGGGCAGAGCGGCTGCCCCGCGGCTCAGCTCAGCCAGCTCTGCTGCCACCGAGAAAACATCTGAAATCCCTGCAGGGTGGCCTCCTTTAGGGACACCCGTCCTCCTGTAGTTGATAAATCTGTAGGTTATTCTCCAGAAACCATGCGGACTATTCACTACTTGTAGCTTTTGTTTCTTAGGAAATACATAATCGGCTTTTGTGTACGTATCTGCCTCTGCATTAAATTCAGGCAGTCCCTGTAATGCTCTTCAGAAACAGACCAAGGTAAAATATGGACTTTTGAGGTGATCTGTCAGCCTTAAAACTGACATTTTTAACAGCTGAAAACTGACATTTTCTTCATATGCATATTCTGGTTAACTATTTATCACAATTATTTCAGTATTCTGTCATCAGATTAAAAAACTTACCCATTTTCCTTTCTTTTTCCACTTTTACTCTAAAGAAAAAGCAACAACAGGAACCTGTCAGTTCACTTAAATTCTGAATTACAACTGGTTAGCAAGTTTACTTCAAGTTTCTTTTGGTGGGGGAAAAAAGAACTTTTATTGAAAGTTTCAGTGGGAAAGACTTCTTAGCTTCCAGATGGAGTTTCTAGTAAGAACAAGTGAGATAATGACTCTGAAATAGTCTCACTTGAGATGTGGGAGTTTCAGATTTGTGCTCCTGCTTTGCCTGTTCCAGGCCTTCCCACGTCTTGCAGAAATAGACTAAAGACTGGAATAGAAAACTGGTATCTGGTTTTCTAGACAAATTAAAATTTAACTATTGATCAACCTGAATGCTCCAAAAAAAGAGACTGAGAGAAAGCCCTTCTTGTTCCTTTTTCTCTGCGAAATGTGCTCTGTTTAACAGAGTGCTATTTCCCAAGTGTTGTGTATGTAGCACTGTAAGACCAAATAATTGTGTTTCCTTTTCATTCATGTTGTAGCAACTGTGTTCAGAAACCTTTAATGCAACACTGTCACGTACACATTTTGCATTTTATGGTAACTGATTTAAGTACGTACATATATCATAACCCTGTCCCACCCTAGAAATCTGAGTGAAAGTGGAGTAAGTTAGCTTGAATTGTATAGAAAATAGGATGCTTTAAACCATCAGCTTTGGAAGTCCTGCATGACTTCAGTGATGGCTGTATGAAAAGGAAATATTAAATAGGTAACCTCTTAAAGACTCTCTGTCTGTACTAAGTAAACAAGACTACTGAAAAAGTACAGCCTTGGCTGTCACAATAAAGAAATGGAGTGTAGCTGGCTGTTACAAAAGGCTTTGTTCCATAGAGGTTCATCTTACCAATGACCTGGTTATTGACTTGGCAAAGAAAAAAAAGTGGTCTCAGTTATTCAGTAGAAGGCAAGCTGGCAAACTTTGGGGTACTGGTTTAGGGTGTTAAAATGCTAAGACCCCTCAGCTTAATATCCTTCCTCAGTGCTGTAAGTTTCTGTTCCTGTAGAAGTGGCAAAGCCCAACACTTTAAGAGTCTTAAGAGTGGTTGTTTTGGTGGCTCCTGGAACCTGGCTGTTCATGCCTGTATGTCCTCGCTCACTTGTGCTGGTACAAGTGGTGAAACTGTTGAAACAGAGTGAGTTAAATCACCCAGAGAGAACAGAAACTTTAAAAATGCATGAACTGGAACACAGCTGGGAGCACTTTCCTAGGCTGGCTTAACAGGTTCCCAGCCTTGGCTGCTCATGCTGCTTCCCACACTGTCGGCTGCCCCCTCAGTTGTCACATGGATATCTATGCAAGTTGTGGTGACGGAAGCAGTCTCAGTTACACATACAAATACATCTGGAACCCTTTCAATATGTATTTTTTAATTCTGGTAGATGTCGGGGACCCAGTTCATTGCCTGGCCCATAAAAATTGTGCCAGGAGCCCTGCTGGGAGAATTACGAGGTCAGTGAAAGGGCCAGGGATGGCACCTCTTTAGCCATCTAAGAAAGAAAAACGTGAGGTTACACACTCAGGAAAACAGCGACATAGTAAAGTGGCATGAGAGCTCAGACAAAGCATCATACTGTTTATTTTTGGACATCATTATGGAGAACAACAAGAACAACAATAAGCAACCTCCACCTATGGCCAGTTTACCACCCACTTCCAGGAAGGGGCTCATTCCACGTCCTGCAGTGATACCCCAAGACCTGCCTGAATCTGCTATCAGCCCTTGACCAGAAAGGGAGTGCCTTTCTCCAAAATCTTGCACTTCTCTACAAGCCTCCAGTCTTCACTTACTAACTTCCTTCAACCAAGTAAAAACCCAAGATATGTGTTTTCTCTGAGACAGGAGGTTTTTTTTTCAGAAATATTTATGACTGAATGCAATAACAAAATTCGGCCATGTCTACAAACTGGTGCTGAATATGTGGAGGCTGGAAATTAGAAGAAAATTCTAGTACTCAGACCAGTGAGAAGGGGGAATAACCCTAAATAACCAGAAAAAACTAATAAAGGCAAAAATCTAATTACTCTTAAGTTAGAACACAGTTATGAAAGAAATTATGGAAGCGCAGGGTCTCTCGGGTTTGTTTCTCCCTGTATCCTTAAGGATATATTTTAAGGAATACATTTAAGGAATGTCCAGAAAGGTGCATGTTACTAGATGGAGCTACTGAAATGGTGTGAAGAGAGGCACCTTTGACAGGGAGAGAAAGAAAAAAACGACAAAATGCAAACTTCTGCCTTTTAAAATCTCAACCCAGAGCACGACCATGCAGTCAGGGGCTTACAGTGGAATTGAAAACAGCCTCTTGCCTATCACAGATCACACCTGGATTGTAGGGCTTTGGCAGTTGTCAGTTTGTACCTCGCACGGCATTTACCCACTGAGCACAAACGCGGGCAGGTGCGGGAACAGCCCGTCAGGTCCCACGAGGGACGGGCGGGCCC